>JAPYZN010007280.1:0-10440 GCA_030522865.1 Psyttalia lounsburyi | reverse complement strand
ACTATTGTTCGTCACGTGTGAGACAGGAATTCTCAGCTCGTGTGATTGGCAGCCCTCGGCTCCGCCTCGGGCAGCCAACTTCACACTCGTGAAAATTCCATCTCACTCGTGACGAAATATACTATTATGTGTATGAGCTTTCTTGAATAGGATTACAAAGTCAACTCTTGCGTTTAATCTAAAATTAAGTTTCTAATAAAATTTAAAACAAATCGTATCTAGATTTTAATTGCGACCTTAAGTTGAGCCTTAAATTCAGATCGCACCTCGAAATTGGGCCGAAAATTAAATTTCAATTGGGCTTAAAATCACGTTAAGACTTACCTTTAAGTGACCATCGTTGAAAGTTATTTTTCGCCTCAAATTAATATTGAAATCGGCTTTTTTCGGAACCTGAATTAAAGTAGGAATGTTAATTCACACTCTAATCTTGAAATATACAAAATAGTTATGAGTCTTTTACACCTCCTCAATTCATTTGCAACACATTTCTCTTTCTTAATTATCAAAATCCACACACGACTTATCCACAACAAAGCCCTATTTTTAAATTCTCATATTCCTCAGCTGCTTCTCTATTCTAATGAGTGAAAAGTAAATACACGAGAGTCAAGATACAACATATTCTCATCATCCTCAAACTCGGAGGATACATACTCTCCATTGTAACATAGCTAGCTTCATTTCGCAACGCAAAGCATCTCGTTTTTTTCTTTCTTTTATTATTAAGAGTCGAGGGCTTTTTTCCTTGCGGCCCCGGTTCCTTCTCAATGTTCTATCTCCTATTTTCTTTTTTCCTCCTCCTCCCCCCCCCCCCCCCCCCCCACTTCCCCCCCCCCCCCCCCCCCCCGCACATTTTATGAATAATTCCCCTGCCATGTGACGCACCCGTGGAGACTTTTCTCCCGAGATCTCAGGAGCCATAAAAGAATTATAATGTAAAAAAAGATTGCATTGACGCGGCGACAAATGCTCGTGTGTCTTTGCCGTATGCAAATCTCAGAGAAGTAATTAGAATGGATGATGTTGGGGCGGGATTCAAGGGAATTAGCTTGATGAAACGGTTAGATTTCCACGAAATGGAAAATCTTGAAAAATGTCATTTAAAAAACGTGAAAGTAATGGTTTTTTTATTCACCTTTTTTACGCACAATTAGACTATATTGTAAACTTTTTATCGTTTTAATTTACGCACTCGGGAGAAATTTAATAATATCAGCAATTTTACAAGGGATTCTTCAGGAAAAATTGCCGTTCTGTTGGGTTATTGTGTTTGATCGTTTGGAAAAAAATTATCTAATGCTACAGTAAAATTCAACATCTTCAGGAAAAATTATGAACACGTCTAGATGATTTTTTAGTATGCAATAAATCAAATTTATTAAGTAGTCAACAAAGTTTGCTGAGCAATCAGGTAGTTTTTCTCGAGCGGCCAAAACGTAACACAATCACCAAACGTAACAGTAATTTCTTCCCAATTTTTCTCTCCGTGTACTATAAATTTTTTATCTCTATAATTTACCCATTCATGAGGGATTTAACAAAGTCATAAATCTCGTCAACAATTGTAGATAAAATGAAACTGTTTACTTAGGAATGCTTTTTTATCCACGCGAAAGGAGGTAAGTACGATTCAAGTGACGGTTGTGATCCGTAGAATTGGAGCGTGATCCTCTTCGCTATTAGGGAAAGTATCTTCGAGTATTTTACCGGTGGGTGGCGGTGGAATGGTGTCCTCCTAGCATCCACCTCTCACTTCGCCATAATAATATCGCATTACCTTGGGAAATCACTTAGGAAATCTCACGATCTTTGTCGATCACTGTAATTTCACTTTTCTCCGTAAATAGGTGTTATCCAGATGGAAAACTTATTTGACCAGATACACAGTTTAAAAAATTTGTACACATTTAGAAGTTTCTATCCCATTCCAGTGCTTCTGAAATTCATTGTCATAGTCAATTGAAAATTAAAAGTTTTGTTGAAAAATTCGCAAGATCTATCAAAACCGGTCGTATATTTTCCTGAAAATTTGTAGAAAGTCTGAAGATTCCAATGAACAAAATAATTCTACATCAAAATCTTCTTTTTCAAGTGGTGAATTATCGTCTTAATTCGAAAATTCTCTTAACTCTTTTTTTTCTAAATTATTGCATAATTCATTATTGAATTTATTGTATTTCTTAAATAAATCGAATTTTCTTTGGGGTATTTTTCATTTAAGCTAGAGCCTTTATGATACCCACAATTTTCGCCAAAGGCGAGGGGCCTGACGTCGTCACGATACGAGAGAGTAGACACCCGGGGGGAATTTAAAATCTAATTTCACATAAGTTTTGGGGAAAGCCAACACACGGGAGTGCCTTTATCCTATTTCTCCCCCTCTCCAACAGTGCAGAGTCTACATCGTGTGATGCTACCCTCGACGGCCCGGGCATACGCTCGTAATTTCACTTGGTCTCGCAATTGCACGTTCTCTTGCCCTCTGCCCCCCTCCTCTCCCCTGTCGCTCCATTCATTTTTTTTGTTTTTCTTTTTTTTATTTTTCCTGCAACTCTTTTTCCTCTTCACTTCATTTCCTACGCTTTGTATTTTATTGTCTGATCCTGAGTGTCTTTGTCCTCATAAAAAATTCAGATAAAAAATATAATTGAATGTCACATGCAATTTTACAAGATAAAAATGCGTGTGGAGGGTGAAAAGTGTAGAGGGAGAGGTATCATATTTAGTATTACATGTCTGGAAATGTAGAAATAAAAGTCATTACATTTTATGGAATTCACGGGAATGCATCATAAAAATTAGTGAGGGATAAAAATTTTACATGTGATTTTTTATTTGTTATGCTTTTTTTAATTTTCTCTTCAATTCTCTCTCCTCTTCACGTTCTGCGCTTTGTATTTTCTTTCCTATAATCCGGAGTACCTGTAGTCTCGTTAAAATTTTAAACAAAAAAGATAATTGAATGTCAAATAAACTTTTGCGGAGATTAAATTGTCTCTGGAAAATGGAAATTAAAAAATAACTATACCAAACAAGATTCCATAATTTGAAATTAAATGTCTGGAAAAGCCAAAGCACAAGTCTCTCAATTTTATGCAATTTTTGTATTAACAATGCATTATTAAAATGACTGATGAGTAAAAAATCGATGAGCAATTATTTTCATACACTTGAATCAATTAAATATTATCCATTCAAAATTCTTTACTGAAAACCACTCGATAATCGAAATTTATGACGTATTCATTGTTTTATCTCGTCTCGTTATTTTCACTTCACCGCTTTTTCCGATTCCTTTCATGTCAGATAAAATTTTACAGTGATTATATTACGCATGAAAAATGGGAACTAAAAGTGAATGTATCAGGCAAAATTATAGAATTTGAAATTCATTGTCTGGAAAACCAAAAGTAAAATTCACTCCATTTTATCCAATTTCTGTATTAAAAATGCATTATCAGATTGGGGATCAGGAAAAATTGATGACCAAGTCTTTTCATCCATACGAATTAATTAAACATCATCAATACACAATTATAAATTAAAAAGTCCCCATTATTACTGCGATTGAGTATGGCCCGTCATAATTAACCCCTCGTCCATGTACACGCATCCGAAAACGATGATTGTCCTCAATTCTGATAATATCTCCTGGTCTGTGTATTCCCCGATAATTCGGTAAAGCGCTCGCAGTAATTCACATTACGGCACACATACATAATGACGCACGTACGCAAGTGTAAAAGTAAACCGAGTGCTGGATCACTCGGATGAGAGAAAACCGCAGGCGAATTTCACATTTTCTGAGTTTGCATTATTCATGGCAATAGAAATAGGGAAATGACGCTTTGAGGTATTTCTAATCGTATTTCGAGAGCGAATGAAATAGAGCAAATGGTATTTCTGAAAAAAAAATTGATATATTTCAGGGGCATAATTAGAAAAAAAATCGCTTAGCGTAAAATTTTTTTTACAGTAGAATAAAAATACTTGTCGTAAATTGCGGCATTGAAACTTGCATTCTATACATTTCAGAGTTTGTTTACTTCATTGATTCAATTTCCTTTTTATCTAGTGTTGAATATTCAATATCGTAAGTATAGACGTCTTAATTTTATCTGTATCGAAAAACCGCCTAATCCTCCAGATTAGTCATTATTTGGTAATCCGTATCTATCTCCCAATGCTATAATTATTTTGGATTATGAAATTATTATACTACATATAACCTTGATTATTATATTAAATCAACTCCCGTAATGATTTTCAATTTTCTCCAATTTGGGATTTTCTCCGGCAAAATTGTTTGCAAGAATTCTGAGAGTTAATAATTGTCACCGAATTTAATTCAAGATGATCTGTTCCATAATCCGACACAATTGCAATAATTGGAGACAGTCTTTGCAAGTCTAGGAATAATTGGAATGAAGAACTAAACTTCTAAAATAATAGTTTCCCCTCAAGAACATGATTTCTTGGCAAAAGTATATGTTTTCCTCACTGCTCGTATGATTTTCCATATCCTCAAGTTGAATTCCCAGAGCGTGAAAAAATCCGGAAAAATGTGTGCCAGAACTGTCAACCTCATTCTTCGAAAAAAGAACTCCACAAGCAGAACAACACAAGTCGTCCCACATAAGCATTCGCAAGCCACCCCTTTTGGTATTATTCTACCGCCAGGTTCTTATCCACAGTTGTCTCATCATCCAGGTATATGCATTCGCGTTCTTAATCACCACAAGGATTAGGGACAGAACAACCTCCACCTGTAATACAACAGCAGAGCTCAACACGTCTAAACTGTTGCCATGAGAGAAGAGGTTCCGCTGGAAATAGAATGTGTTGACTCTCCAAATTATTCACCTAAAAAAAAATGAATAGCTGATTGAAATTGTTACAAAATGTACACAGCGGAATTATTTCAGCCCCCACCACTGTATTAATTTGATTTATTATTCGAGTCAATATTTATGATTTGAGACTTGATTATGCAATAAAAATTTCATTGATTACAATAATGGAATGGACGACGTCAGTTCGACGAACTGATTTTGTCGAGACGCGGGATAATAACAAAAGCCTCCATCAATGATTCCCACAAATTTGTGATTTAATTGAACCCTCCGAGGCTGGGTTGGGGTCGCCGCCAAAATTTACCAATTACCTGAAATAATGATGTTCCCCATGTATATGCATTTTTCATCGACAGACTAGTTCGAAAATCGAGGTCTCTACCCATGGCGTCCGCCGACTCTTTAAAATCCAACCCCAGCAAATCCCCCCCATGCACGGAATTTCCATGAGGATAATACCCAGAATATAGTATAACCGTTTGGAATTTGAGTTCACCGCCGGTCAATCGATTTACATCGCGGTTCGCTACGCAAACATACGCGCTGCAACCCGCAATCTTTGGAAATGCATCACAATGGATCCATTCAAATCGGAAATCGGTACGAAATTCGTTTGAATATGTGAACGATGACGATATTCGGGAATTTCGTTGAATAGCAGATTTTTTTTATCGCTCATGCTGATTTTTTTTTGGTGAACATGTAAATGTGACGAGAGAAATCATTTTGTGGCATTGTCAATGTCTATTTTCGTTAATTGGGAAGGATCGTCAACAAATTAAGGTCATCATTCGTAGATTAATTAATTCGTTAATCCACTTTCTCTCTGACTGTTTACCAAAGGCCTAGAACTTAGAAAATACTTAAAATTGATTCGAGGGACTCTAACTTTCGTGATATTTAGCAAATTTCCCGAGGAATCAATTGCAGTTGAGTGCCGAATTCCAACTCCCTAAGTTTTCGAGAAACCCGCCAAAGAAACTAGTCAAAAAGGCTGTCTATGGCTTAATAATTAATTAATTATTAGTATCTCAGACAATATACAAATTATTATGAATAATACATTTAATTCTCCAACTGAATGTAAAATGATTTGGAATACCTGTACACCACCTTAAATAAATGAAATGGAAACGATAGTCTCCCTCGCAACCACCACTTTCTCCACAAATCTCAGTAACCCGTGATTATCCTATTATCTTCATCTCAAGTGTAATTAACCTCTCTCTAAAAATAAAATCCTAATATTCTAGCCCAGACAATGAACCAAATTTTATCAGCAGATAAAATGTAATTTCTCGCCTTGAGCCTCCACCTCAAAGCTGTCCCCAGGGACATAGTTTTCCGGCGTCAACCTAAAGCCCTCCTTATGCATTTTCTGAGGTTCCCTGAGGTAGCGTGTCCTGGTAGATAAGACGCGGGTTAATCGCAGTACATCCGCTCTAGTACAGTGCACCAGACTGTGCCAGAACAAGGCTTCACCTTGTGGATAAATCCATGGGAAAACCATTTTCTCCCGACATGTGTTTCTGATTTACTTACCCCTGCCCCTTTCCCATCTTCACGACATCCTTGAATTGTTGCATTGTTATTGGTAGTTTATTTCCATTTAATGTGCATAAACAATGGAGTGACTTATTATAATCCCGAGAGTATTTAATCCGCTTTAAAATTAATAGCTTTAGAAATTCATTACGAGTGAGGAACATCGAGCGAATTAAGTTAATGGTCGATTTTATTTTTTTTCTTATTATCGAATAGTTATCCTCCCTAATCAACCTGAATAAAAAGAACCTTTGAAAAATACAAAATTAAACATAAATTTTGTATATTTTTTAGAATAATACAACTTTTAAATAACGTAACAAAATGTCTTTTGAATTTTCTGTTTTATGTATATGAACATTTTTTGTTACATAATATTTGTATTGATAAAGTTTAAATATTGTTTCTTTTATTCCAATAAATAATAATAATAGTAAAATTCTTCACGTAACATTTATTTTGATAAAGATATTTTTATTATTGTTTTAAAAATTTTATAGTATGCTAAAAAAAAAATTTACTTTTGACGAATTCGAGAAAATTAGGGCAATTAGAGAAATTTACTTTTGAAAAATTTAGAGTCAATTTTACAATAGGGACTTCGGGCATTTGATTGTCCAACACAAATAAATTTGGCAAAATAATATTTTTCTCTCAGTGTATAAAACAAAATCAAATGAAAAAGTTGACAAAATAAAACATGCAAAAATTATAATTCAATTGAATTTCATTGTCCTCCGATAACTCCTAAAAAAATTGGAAAAAAAATTCTCAATGACTTCATTCAAACTGCGTACAAGCTTTTTCCCACATAATTTTTGTTGAATATTAATTAATCGTGCCGCTTGCTACGCGACTCTCGGCGCACGCCGACACGAGATCCCACTGCAATTAGAAAGGAGGTAGAACGAACAGCTGTGCGATTCCACTGGTGATGCACACCTCCAATCTCGTACAACTAACGGCCTTAATCCATTTGTTTGATCCAACTTTGGGAAACTCGCTTTCCAATTCGCTAGGATTTCTTTCAACGCTATGAAGAATTCAAAGGCCATTCCGAGTACTCCACGCTCGTCTCGTTGAAAAAAATATGAGGACAGTTTTATGCGCATCTGCATTATTCACCGACAACTCCAAATAAAACCTGTTATTCCGAGCGATCGAGTAAAAGTGAAATATTATTTTCACCTGAGGAATTGATCGGCTCACTTTTCTCTCGTCGTATGATATAAGGACGTAGCATCTGTACAGGTGAAACTTATCCTCGTTACTTGCTCCCACGATTCTAGTAATTCATTGTGAATAAATGTTAATTACACGTGCAAACAGTCTATAGTTGATCATAATTACCATGTAATGGTGCTTACCCATTTTATACTAGACTGATTGGAAAGCCAGGATAGTTTACGTTTAGATATAAAATTACATAGAAAACTAGGAAGCTTCACTGCCTCGGAAGAGGCGGGGCTACCCCCTCTCGGCTCCTTTCGCCCGCCAATACCCGGCCAGATCAAACCCCCTTCGCTCGCTTCGCTCAACTGTACGAATTTGAATTTTTGAATCACTGAATTTTGATTTTCGTTGTCTTAATTTTCAATTGGATTATTTGCATGGATTAATATTGGTTACAAAACTGAATCAAATTCTAAAAATCCTAAAAAATATTGTAATTAACGTAATTGCATGGGTCTCTGTAAATATTGAAAAGTCAATAAATAATTGAATCACGGGTTTCCACCTACTCTCATAAATTAACCCATACTTTCGATAATTGAATTAAGATATCGCACAAATTCTCATCTGATTTATAATACCCGTATTTCCACTTCGTAACACAAGTTTTGTACATTACTTGCGTTAGGTACTGGCACTGCATCAGAAGCCAGAAGGGGGCCCGCGGCAAAGGTGCGAGGATTTACGACAGACTCTAAATTTTACTGATAAAATCGACCAAGTTTTACGAGTATACCCGTCTACAACCGCCCCCACCTTCGGATGTGTGTGTATGTGTGCGTGTGTATGTGTATCAGAAACTCTTAAACTGTTGGCGTACACTTTTGCCAAGAGTAGAGTTTTTTCATCGTTCCCCTGTAAAAGGATTTTCAAAGTTGAATTTGAGGGGTGTGGGGTGCAAAAGCCCCCCAATAGCTAAATATAAAAATCTGCCATAAAATGTAATTTAATCCCAAGGAATTGTTTCAATTGCTATAAATTGTGAGAAGTAAATTGTATCCACTCAGAAAAAATCCTAACATATATCAAGAGTTTATGTATTTGTCCTGCACAGATGAGGATAATTTTCTTATGAAAGAATAAGATCTCTCAGAGCAATTTTCGACGCCATTCACTGATTGTAGAAATCATTTCAAAATAAAGAAGAGCAATGTGAATACAAAAGCGCTGTGAATAGAATCCTATAGCAGGCGACAAATTCAAAAAGAGAAAAAGGACCGGAGTATTTCAATCTCTACTACAGTCAGGCTGCAAAGTCCTGGTATAAAACTTGCAAGCTCAAGAGGAGGGATTATGGCCTAAAGTAGTCGGCAATGCTTGGAATTGATTGATAGGTTAAAAAAATCTGTCTCTTCCCGCCATATACTACGAAAAAATTCACAGATGCAATTGACCGCTGATACCTAGAGAAAATATAAAAATACTTTCAAAAAAATAATTTACAAATATAAATTTATAATCTCGTTATTTCTTATTTATGGCCCTATTGCATACGACAAACTTAAACGTATGTAAAAGCAATAATTGTTACATATTGATAGTGGAAAGAATCCGTAATATGAATAAATAATAAAAATGTGGCGGCTTGGCTCGGCTGTAGTAATAAATCGGCGTGTGTAGAGATTGTATTTGTTGCTAAAAAGTGCTCAGATTGGGCGAATTTAACTGTTGTCGGTCGGATGTCGCAGATAGACTGATCTGTTTTGACGGGGAGCGTGCGGATTTTTATACCTTCGTTAACCGAAAATGCTAGAATTGTCCCGAAATATCGTGAGGGACAAGAACGAAGCGATGTTTTTCTCGGCTTCTCACTCGGAAAACATTCGCGACTTCACGCATTGAATACGGAGGAAGTATAAAAGAAAAGAATAAGAATAAGACGAAAAAAATTGTGAGCCAAAAAAAATGAGAATAATTTATCGAATATTTTTTTCGTCTAAAGTCTAAAAAAAAACTTGTTTTAAACCAATTCATCTTTACCGTTGGGCAGATACACAATTTATCGATGTGAGGTTTTATTTCTCAGTCCAACCTTTCAGAATTAATACTCCTGGATACAATATATCAGACAATTGTTTCTGTTCAATCAGCTGATTACCAAAAAACAACAAAATGTAGCTTTACGATTCATAGCCTCGAGTGAATAATGCACTCGGGTAATGTCACTGACATCCGAACGACCTCGTTTTATTCTCGTCGAAAGTATCCAATAAGAATTCCCTCGTATTTCATTGTGGGATGTCTTCGGAATGCACTCACGAATGAAAATTCCCCGTGCCCACATGCACTCACATGTCGAATGGCAATTGCATTTCTTTCCACCTATTGGCAAACCGAATTTGAACGGAGAGGAGATACATTATTCTTATAAATTATCCATCTGCACTTCACGAGATCGTACATGTTCATGCATAATTTAATAATAAAAAATAAATCCCAAGTTATGATCCATCCCTTCCTATTCAATATTTCATTTCTTGAATCCCGTAATTTTCATTTGTACACAATCTCGAAGTGAACGCAATAAATCATTCAAATAAATAAATAAATAGCATTATAGCTCCTTCTGAGAAACCCAATTTGACAAAAAAGACAGAATATTCTTCATTCTAAAACAGCTATCGGATGCTAGAGTTTCCCTCCAAGTTCCTAGTTATTTGAAACAATTACCAATTTTACTTGTGAAAAGGACAAAAAACTCTTATAGCAAGTACAGTAAAAACTCCTTAAGAGATGACTCGCTAACGTATGAACGGCCCGTCGCATGAGGAGAATCGTTCCCCCACTCTAACATTTCCTTCCCAAC
>JAPYZN010007259.1:0-10670 GCA_030522865.1 Psyttalia lounsburyi | reverse complement strand
TGGAATTGGTAGAAATTAAAAACCAAAGGAATAAGGAATGCATAAAGTAATGATTGTATGGCCTCTGCCAAATAGTCGCGCTCAACTGCTTGTTTATTTTACATTCTACTGACTTATTTCTCAAAAACGCTCTTTGGAAATGTTTCTAATTTTCTCTAGTTTTTTTTTTCATATATATATTTATAATTCTTGGCGATCTACTCATTATCACAAATGCATTTCCGAATAGAGGCCTTTGTAGCCAAAAAAATTCAAAACAAAAACAATCTCAATAACGTGCGGCTGGAGGTACACCCAAGTGTTAAGTGAAAAATTAACAGCTTTATGAATGAAATCATGGACTAAATTTTGGTTTCAATGTTTCGTCAATGAAGTAGAAAGAGGGTGAAAATAGCATTATAATTCAATCAAATACTATTTATCAAGATATGCAGCGACAATATGCTGGTTTTCTATAGAAATATGGGTCTATGTAATTTATATAATTTTCCTATCTACATCTGACTCATTGGACATTCAGTCGATTGCAACTAAGCAATGATCAAATCCATCTAAACTCTACCTCAGCTCGAACTAAGTTTTTACTATAAAAAACGCTAACTTTCATCATTTAGTCACCACAAACTCAGCCTTGCCTGAATTTCTATTAAATATTGTCCTTGGGTAACATCCGATTAAACTTCGACTGAATTCAAAATAAATAAAAGAATTAATAGAAAATTCATCAAAAATAACTATCTTAGTTCATGAAAAAGAAGACAAAAAGGGTAGACTGGTAGTAAAACGAAAATTTCCAAAATAAAGAAACCCATTCGAAAGCATATTGCTAATTAATTAGCAAAAAAACTATGCGTATTCGCAGAAAATGCAATTATCCAGTTGTTTATCGTTCAAGTGATATTTGTTATTTAGCTCTATTTTGCATATGATATACAAAATGGGAGATAGCTATAGGTCAAAGCTTTGGGTTTTGTTCACACGTTGACGTGATTAGAAATACTTGCCTAACGTATAGATAAACAAGTGAATTGAGAATTGCTCTAACCATGTATATCATATAGTCTTTGCTAATAAATTAGCAATATGCTTCCGAATGGTTATGGTTCGTATTATCTTTCCCTTCTATAGATAAGCTTTCATTTCAGTTTCATTAAATTGAATGATTCGGTAATTGTATTTTCATCACGCCGTGTCGGAAAAGTACTTTTTCGACACATTGAGATGAAAAATTATTTTTTCACTTGTTACGAAATATACTATTTCATCACGCTGTGTCGGAAAAGTAACTTTTTCGACACATTGAGATGAAAAATATTGTTTGTAACTCGTGAAAAAAGTGGTTTTTGACTCGTGGGATTCTATCACTCGCCTTCGGCTCGTGACATAAACCTCCCACTTGCCAAAAACCATGTTTTTCACTTGTTACGAAATACACTATGTTATGACCCGAAATAAAATAATAATTTTATGCATTGAAAAATTTACTTTTCACGGGTTATTAACGAAAAAGATATAAGCAATGACCGGAATTTTCATCTCCAATTCATTCGTAAGTGGTAAAATGTGTTTACCTTGAATAAATTTTTCTTTTATTAGAGTTTTATTATGATTTCTATCTGTATTATATATGTATATTGGTTTTTTCACTAATTTCTCCCTTTATGTTCATCTGGGTAATTTTTGGCCGGAAACATTCGATCTAACGATGCAAATTCTTTCTTTCTCCCACAGCAACCCTTTTGTTTTTCTTTCAAATCATTTTTGTTTTTTCATTTTTAATCAACGACAATAAAAGCTAAGCTAAGTTGAGGATTGGCATGTCTATTCAATGAACATAGCAACTTGGCATGGATGGTGACATCATGGTGGTTTCATCAACTTTCCCACCGAGGAAATGCAGGCACTATTTTTACACGTTCTCCTGCCACGTCGAGTTACTAGGGTTCAAATCAATTTTCGTAGCTACCAGTTTATGTATGCCATAACTGGTGTATGCAGACATCGTAAAGATTTTCTAAAAAAAAAAAAATGAAAGTTGAAATTTTCAAGAGATTTGAATTTTGACATCTGAGATCTGGAATCTGAAATTTGATCCGTAATGTGCAAAATAACTCGGATACTACTAACAAGCGCAGTTCGTTTCTGCAAATTTTCATGTCAATTGTATGATCAGTTAACAATTACGATCAGGAGAAAGCTCCTAAACAAATTAGATCTGTGATGACCTAGAAAAATTCATAAAAAATTAACGGATAACAATTTTCACGAAATTCTTTTTTGAGGCTAGTCGGAGCTGTTGTTAACTCTTCGATATGAATCGGTCTTTAAACATTTAACATTTTTTCGTTAACAATTCGACGTTGAGAGACTTCATAGGAATTTAAACCCTGGTTTACTGACGTCACCAAGACGGTTGTAATCTGGTCTTGTGGGGATCGACCATTTCAGAGTTGCACGAGTAATGTAGGGAACGGCCACGTAAAGGCGAAAGTTGATGAAAGTTACTTCTACAGAAATTCCGCGCCGTCAAGCCTTCGCATAGACAATTTCAGTGACTTCCTCGACGCACTGACTGAGAATGCAAAATAGTACTTCCCGATAGTAATAACTGGGGATTTCAATGCCTGGGCAGTCGACTGTGGAGGTAGAGGACGAACACCAGAGGACAAGTTTTACTGGATGCCATGTCATCGTTGGACGTGGTTTTCCTGAATAGTGGTGATGAACCCACCTTCGTGAGGAAAGAGGAGCTCCGTTGTAGACCTAGTCTTCGTTGCCAAAAGGAAGTAGTCATAGAAAGCGGATGATATCTACAGTGCTAGCAACCACCGTTGCGATAATCTCCGAGACGTGCACTCCTCAGAGAGCCACCTCAATGCCCAAAGAGACTAACTGCATTGGCTGGAGAGTGAGTACTATCGATCGGAGCACTTTCTCAGGAGCACTGCATAACCGCCTGATTAGCGGCAACAAAAAGACAACTAAGAAGGCATACAACATCAGAGAAAGTGACAAATGCCTGCGAGATACCATGATGATCAGGAAGCGGACCACAAACCAACATCCACCGGTGTATTGGTGGATTGACACTATTCCCATCCTACGGAAAGAGTGTAATAGAGTTAGAGGATTGGTACAGCGTGGCCGAAAGAAGCCAATCTCTGAAGAACTTCGGATAAGACATAAGAAAGTACGCCGTAAACTCAGCAAAGTCATGAAGTTCAGCAAAAAGCAATCCTGGTATGAAATACCTGTTGAGGTGGAAGGTGACGCATGGCGTAGGCCATATAAGGTAGGGTGACACCCAAAAGTAGTGGTGCCACCCAATGCCATCATCAAAGTGCCCTGGACTGTTGAGGAAATCGTCGAATTGCGGTTCCCACAACAACTAGAACTACACCATACGAGATGGGATGATGGCTCTATGAATCGATGGACCTGATGGAAGCTGTCAACAGAGTGGTTACCACCAAAGCTACTGACAAAGATGGAATCCGCAATATGGCATTCATGACACCTATGCATGTAATACCGGAGATATTTCCGGACATCAACGAATCCCTGAGGGAGGGCAACTTCCCAGCCAGGTCGAAGTAGCGGAGGTTGGTACTGATCCCAAAACGGAACAAACCACCGGACGTCGCTTCATCATATCGTCCCCTTTGTATACTTGATATTGCTGGCAAAATTCGCCAGCCTGTCGTTTATTAAAAAATAGAAACAGCCATTGGACCTGTACTGGCAGAAAATCAATGTGGTTTCCGGGAAGGACGGTCCACATTAGATGCCATAAACCTTGTTGTCGACAGTACCAGAGAAGTCATTTTGGGGCAAAGGTGGCAAAATGGCATGAAAAACTACTACCTTGTAGAACTTTTGTTGCATCAAGAATGCCTCCAACTTAGCCACGTGGGATTGTATTATGGAGGCCCTTGTAGAACTGAACGTACCTGGATACTTGCGAACGCTAATTGACAGCTATTTCATCGGAAGGGTGCTCAAATTGATACAGAGTGTGGTCCTAAGTAGCATGAAGTTACAGGCGGAGTGCCTCAAGGCTCAGTGCTTGGTCAATTATTATGGAACATTATGTACGATGGGCTGCTAAAGCTGAAACTGCCGCGAGGGACTAAACTCGTTGCATTTGCAGATGCTGTGGCCGTAGTCGTCGTTGGAAAATGCCGGCAACAAATAAACCGTATGTTCAATACAACGTTTGCGGCGATCTGCTGCTGGATGGACTCAGTAGGGTTGAACCTTGCGAAGCACCAAACAGAAGGCCTATTGACCACTAGCAGGAAAAAATCACGACAATCACCCTGCGAGTCGGGTCTGGTGAAATTACCTCCCAGCTATTTATCCGATATTTGCGGATGATGATGGATGCACGGTCCAATTTCAAGCAACACGCAGAGCAAGTGGATACCAAGGCGCCTACGTTACATCCACCTTAGCACGATATTGGCCTCATCCACCTCAGACCCGATATTGGAGGACCCGAGCAAAGAAGGAGAGTGGTTTTGTATTCAGTAATGACCTTGGTGCTCACATATGCTATTTTCATCTGGGGGAATGTACTCCAGTTGCATGAAGCGCGACATACAATCACATATCACAGGAATGTTACCCAAAGAGGTTCTAACCAAGAAGCGAAGATCGCTATACAAACGAAAGAGATCGGAAACGGTGAGCGCCAAAGAACTGGCGGTAGAGGAGGGACGAAAAAGCTCAAACCGGTGGCAACAGAAGTAGACGAATTCGACCAAGGGAAGATGGTCTCATCGTCTGATTCCACCCGTAGTCGAACTCAGAAAAACGAAGTAAGTCGAACTCATGAAGAAATTAATTATGGGGTGTGTCAACTGCATTCAGGGCACGGATGCTTCAAAGAATATCTCTCCAAAAATCCGAGCTCTAGTTTTTACATCACTTTACCAGAATCTTTTGAAGATCTTCCCTAAACCTGTATATATTTATATATTTATTTGTAATTTCCTTGGTTTTATCAAAGTATTTTCTCGATTTGAAACCTCTTCTCTAGCCTACCTCTCCCTATCATTTTTCCTCCCTCTCCTTATTATCTGCGGTATCATGGCCGTCTTACACTTAGCTGTGCCCCATTCGAGCTAGGACTGCACGGGAAACCATGTAAAACCCCAGTCGCACCCCAGTCGCACAGCCGGCCGATTGTGCAGTGCCGTAATGTATTTATCTGTCACACTGACTAGATGAATACACTAAGCCGCTACACCGTGCCTACCGTAATTTTTGTGCATAATTTTTGTGCGAGCGAGATGTTCCTAAGCGGTCACCCATCCAAGTACTAACCCAGCTCAACGCTGCTTAGCTTGGATGGACCTGTATATTTAAAAGCACACACACACACACACACACACACACACACACACACACACACACACACACACACACACACACACACACACACGGAATAAGCGATTTTCATTGTCGGAGTAAAAACAATAACTACTTAACGGGAAGTTAAAAAGCAATCGAGATAGCGTTCTGAAAGGAATCTCCAGCCCTTATAAATATTTATCAACTTGGATTTTAGCAACTTCTCTCCTTAAATAAGAAAACCAGTTTCATATTTTCAGTGTAAAGTCGCCAATACCCATAATCATCAACTATTTGAAGTGACTAACTTGGTCCCGGGGCTAAGGAACTTTTTTTGCATCATCTTGCGTATTAGCTTCTTCCGCCTCTACAATTGTCAATATTTATAAATTTTGACTTTTTTTTAACAATTACAATCAAAACAATTCATCGACAATTAGTTCACAATACGAATTAGGAAAAAAAAATAACGAAATTTTCACTAAGTATTTCTAGAATTTCTATAAAAACGTTGGATTTCCGAAATTAATAGGAAACTAATATCACCTTGGTCGAAAACGCAAGCCATTTATTCTTCTCCTGTTCGCGCTCCTCCTCGAGTTCCTTAAAACGTTGTAATTTTTTTTGTTTCTTCTTCTTGAGATATTCCCTTTGTTTGTTCGGATCAGTCCCAACCGCAGCTGCTGCCTGCATTTTCCTGTCAAATCAGTGCAAGTAAATATCAAGGGTATTGAAAGAATAGTCAATCAAATATGATATCACAAACGACGGACGTTTAAATATTTAGTTCGGTGAGCAAAAAACGCATACTTTTCACTTCAAACTGCATTTCTAATAAATTTATGTGTTGATTAACAATGTAGATTGAAGTCAAAAATTATCTTCGAATGGAAAATTTGAACAGTTTTACTGAGAACTGAATTATCCACAAAAATTATTTATTAACGATATAATTGAATAATTGGTCATTTCATTTTCAGAAACCTACTCTCCAACTCATTTTCGTCGGTTCTCGCCGTCAACATTAGATTTAAAATGAATTTTCGCATGCACTACTCCCCTGACAAAACTGTTCAATTATTTTTGAATGGGAAAAATTGAATCAAATTCCGACTGATCGGTGAAGGTTTCACTAGGAAAAAGTATCCGAATTTATGAGAACAAATAGGGAACATAGTGTGAAACCGATATCGCTCGATTACTCTTTGGGCAGATGGTGGTTCATTCAAAATTTGTAATAATAATAACATGGCATCGGGCTCGCGAAAGTTCCCCATTAGTTTCCATGTTCTGAGGTTTTGTATCCGCAATCCAGCAGAACAGATTTATTTCGGAATTTCCGCTTGAATCGTATGAGGCTTTTTTGCACACGCCAGAACCTGTTATGTATCGGAAACAAATGGTAACTGTTTTGAGCCCGATGTGATGCCCTACTTCCATCACTTCTGACCCAACAACCATATTTTTGGGAAACTGATGGGGTGATAATGCGTCTATATTATATGCCCAATTTGTACCTATTAAATCCGATAATGTTTCCGAATCCAATCTCCACCCATCAATGGAAATACGATGGAAAAAGACATAAACACCAGTAATTCCGATTTATTATTTCTGAGTGGGAAATAATTGGACTGTTCTGCGAGAGTCGTCGCACAATTCACCGAATATAATAGCCACAGATAGTTAAAACCCGGGTAATCTTGCTGATATAACAAAGTAAATATTTCCGTCGCCTTGTGTTTTGATATTTTTTCATGCAATATCTTCCCATTTTAATGTAAACACCCACTCTTCTGATTTCCGAACGGTACTCCGACAAAAATCGTTGAAATATCATTAAAGCCGGAATGAAACTTGTGATTTACTGTAAATCTTTTAAGAAACTTGTGGTGGAGTTAAAGTATATATATCAGGGAATGATAATTATAATTTCAATGACGGAAAATATGTTATTCGACCGAATATTACAATCTATTACCATACATACAAAGATGATGTTATAGGGAAAGTATCCCGAACAAAGAAATGACTCAAAAACGTCTACATTATTGAACTTTCTAATAGCTTTGAGGTGTTTTCATTGAAAAAAATGCAGGTTACCAGTGCATTTTTTACAATACAAATGGAAATATTAAATGACAAATATCCAAGACACAAGATCAATACAGTTCGATTCTTCGATACATTCGATTTCATTGTGATATTCTTGCTAGAAATCCGCCAGCTCAAATTTTCAGACTTCTTTTTTTGGTGTGTAATTTTATCAATGAAAACAGAAGAAAAATGGAGTAAAAAAATATAATTTTCTTACCGCCGGGCGGAAAGAGGCGAATTTTTGCCCGCGTCGCCTCTCCCCGCCCAACGGAAAAGAAAAATCGTATTCTACTCTCGGGCGGTAAAATAAAGGACCCTTGTCCACGTGCTAACCACCCTCGCCTTCGGCTCGAGTGGTTATTTTGCACGTGGACAGGACTCCTTTATTTTACCGCCCTTGTGGTGAAATATACTATGGTTTAATGATTAGAAAATTATGAAGTTCTGAAAAAGTAAAATAAAGCGAAAATTACATAGTAATATTACCCCCTGTAATAAAAGGTCAATGATAATTAGACCAGATTCAGATTTCAAGTAATATAGTAACGCACTATTTATACCATAATATTTAGAACGAATACCACGAGTCATGTTACTTTTACATCAGTTTAAAATATTACAGAATTTCCGTCCAACGAGGAAAAATTCAAAATTCGAAAAAGAAAAAAAATTTTAACTGTTCAATTGTCTCCATTTGAAAACAAAATAAGTATGCAAGTGCTGAAAACAAAGTAAAAATAAAATGATTAAAATTATCGTTACCTTCTCCTGCAGATTACGATTTTTGATCGGCGTGGGGCAATATTGAAATGTTTTAACATTGATTTATTGGAAGGACAAGTGGTTCATGGTGGCAGTTCGACAAGCATTCGCCGTTATTTCAGAAGTCGTTATGTCATAATTCAATCAACAGGGAAGAAAGAAAAAGCGTAGGATTAATAAATGTATCAAAACATTCATCAAAATAAATTCATCGGATTCATAAAAATCAACGCAGAGCAGCGGAATTGCAATATTTTCTTCGCTATACATATTTTTCAATGATATTATCATCCAAAACCATTATATTTCAATCACTCAGGTAATGAAAATACACTCACTTGGACTTTTGATCTGCCCAATCAGATGCAGGCC
This sequence comes from Psyttalia lounsburyi, assembly GCA_030522865.1. Classification (NCBI taxonomy): domain Eukaryota; kingdom Metazoa; phylum Arthropoda; class Insecta; order Hymenoptera; family Braconidae; genus Psyttalia; species Psyttalia lounsburyi. The sequence goes on along the minus strand of JAPYZN010007259.1, from coordinate 2,084 downwards.
TCTTTGCGACGGATTTCAATTGATTTAACATTGTAACGTCTGTGTTTTTGAACTCATTGAATGTGATGTTTACGACCCCATCCTCATTTATTGCATCTATTGTTGCCTCGTAATACCTGTAGCAATGAGAAAGGTAATTGATCATTCGAGATGTAAGCATTGCAGACAAGCAGCGTTGCTAACCATTTTGACAATACCCACATGACCGTGAGTTCATACGTCACTAGCCTTTTCACTACCAATTCCATTGATAACAATCCTCGGAATAGAATCGTAGCAATTCTGATTTCACAAATGAAAAATCATAATTCTTCTTCAATTTTCTCATTATTGTCTCGTTATATTAGTCTCATTATAGTCTCGTTGTTGAAAAAGTTAAGGTCAATGCCCTAAGGTCAATGCCCTAATTATTTACATATGGATAACTAATTATAAAAAAATAAAACTTGTATACCGTGGCATTCTGCGATATGTTAATTAATAGAATTAATTTTTGAAACCTACATAGAATTTCATTGAAGATGCAGTATTTTAAGAGACGTAATAGTATTGTACACTTGTTATTTTGCTCCTTCTCTATCAACTTCATGCTCTTCCCATATATTCAAGAAAATAACATCTTATATAGATTATGACCTGAAAGGGACCGTGAAATAGTCTCCCACTCAATCAAATTCCATTTCGACTATTTCCCGTAGTGAATTGAATTCACTATACTTTTCCGGTGATAGGGATATACATATTGTTATGGTTGAAGAATAGAAGAGAAACTATTATTGCTTAATAATTGGGTTAATGTGTATAGTTCAAGATTCAGAAGGAAGTCACAGAATGGAATATGAATCAGAAAACATTCATCTCTCTGCTAGCTACATGAGGGCTCCTTCAATTCTTTTTAAAATTCGAGAGTTCGAAGGGGGATATGCAACCATATGTTTGATTTTCCCATAGAGTTGAGGGATAATAGAAAGTCCTTTATTTTTTGTTTTGGAATTTTTTTTATTAATTTGATGTTTTCGAAATTTAAGGGCGAAGACAGGTATCTGGACTTTTCAGTCAGAATTAAATTATCTTCCCTCTAGCGCACAGTTATAGCACCTGATTACCAGCTAGTTATAGCCGTCCTCCAACCTAAGTTTTAGTGTATTATGCATGAAAGGGGACTCCAAAAATGGGGGAAACAATTGAAAATCGTTCATTCCATTTACTCAGTCTGTCTGACGAAATTCGCGGGAGGTAGATGTCCGGCTCTATCTCCCAGAATTCAGGATCATCGTCGGATCACTATAGAGTCATCTATAGTCGACTCTGATAGATCGCTCAATAGCCAATCAGTGGACACTTGATATGAATAATATTTATAACTCTACAACTACAATTTGTCAAGACAATTCCTTTGTCGTAAATCATCGTTTGAACACAAAAACTGTATATTTTTCTTTAAAAAATCACTTGAATTTAGAAAGGTTCAGAATTAATTTGTATGAAACTTATTAACTGCCTCCGTGCCCTTGGAAAAGTCCTTGTTAATTTTCGACAAATTTTCTTATTATATTATATATCGTTAAATATGAAAGCCTAACTGCGTTACATACTCATATTAATACTAATATTCTAAAATTTAAACTTTGATCAATAGCATTGAATTTCTTTGTTCAACTCTGAAATTACAGAAAATTATCTGAAATACAGCTTTTTGCGAAACTGTTTATTTTTGCAAAGGAAATATAATCTGAAATGTGACTGCAAAAAATAGTAAAAATTGTGAAATCGACAGCAATGGCCGAGTGGTTAGAGCACCAATGGAGATAGTTATATGATTTTCAATGAAGAAAACAATGCTTTAAATATCCGTGCAAAAGCTGCCCTCGAAAACTATTTTACCGACCTCCCCACAGCAAATTTTATCAGCAAATATTTACCAAACAAAATCGCAAGTGGGGTAGATAAAATATTCCCTACAATTATCAAACACCTATATGAACTGTGACGTTTCGGAGTTAGACCATCCTCAGCATTAATCCTGGATGATCTAACTATGTGAATAGTGCCTATCACTATTCACATATGGGAAGTTTCTTCCT
>JAPYZN010007254.1:0-11497 GCA_030522865.1 Psyttalia lounsburyi | reverse complement strand
TTTTAATCTTTAACCGAAACAAAATAATGGATTTTCCCATAAGCCGCTAGGTTAAATCCGGATTTTTCAAAATTGATTCTTTAAAAATCTAAAACGGTAGATAAATCGAGCAAAAAATTACGATTCAAAAATCTAATAACATTTTGCAGCTATTCTTGATCATTTTCAAAATTCTTACAAATTTGTGTGACTGATGAGCTACTTTAATAAAAAATCTGACTTAGCTCACAAAAAAATGGAAATACGAAATCGCTGAAGAAATGAAAGTCAATTCAATTTTTACTGCGATTGCGAATGTTATAGTTGAATTCCTCGGAAAGTCAATGAGTTCAAAGGAGCATTGAGACAATTATTTAGAAAACAATTCCAACCACTCATTGAATTTTAACGACCAAAATTTACTATTGGATTCTATTAAAATGTATTCACTCCGCAATCCACAAATCACCCGAAAACTCTTGAATTTTCATCCTCTTCCACATCATTAGCAGCAAATTGGTTTGTTCCATTGTAATATTACTCCTGAGGGCAGAAGCGAGGCGATATATTCCGCGAAAGGAGTACTTCCAAGATGAAGGCTACAACCACCAGTGCCAGCCCAACCCTCTCTCTCTCTCTCCCGACCCCGCTCCCCAGTCTTTCCATCCCTCCCCACCTCCGGTTAAGTTTTATTCGGTCCTACACATGGCAAAAGCGCACGCAATTTCTCCCGGAAAAATTGAATAGGAAATTACAATAGAGTCCATTGGAAAAGCAAATGGAAAACCTGTTTTTTATTGTCAGTTGTAAAATATTTGAATTAACGATTGCTTGAAAAAATAAAATTGTCAATTTTTTTACAGGAGTTTAATCGGTACTTTTGCGGCTGACCTGCCGGGAATGGAATAAATAAATAACGGGATTGTATATTTTTTAATATCTTCAGTACCTGACGCCCGGAAAATTAGAAGGAAAGTGTAACGGAACGAGGGATTCTCGGAAATTCATTGGTCCCTAGAAAATTCCGGTGGACGGATTAAAATTATTGCTAGCTTATACCTCGAATGGCAAATTGAGATGTTAAACAATATTGAAATTGTCGCGAATGAAGTGGATTTTATTACAGCGGAATTGAATTACGTTTTATGACATCGTCTCGCGGTACTTCTGTAATTGCCCGATTTTATCACTCTCGACTGAGACTTGTGTGTGGCTTTTCTTGCCTCTCGGCGTCCATCTCTCTGTGTCTACCGTTCTCCCTGTATTTCCCTATCTGTTCACCAATTATTCACGACCATACCAACTTTATTACCCGGCATTTCAACGTTTTTTTGTTTTTTTAGTGTTTAGTGGACTGTAATGTCCAACCCCACAAAGAGTTATTCATGTCGAGGTTAATTATTTTATGCAAATTGGAGGGCACAATTTATTTTTTTTTGTTCTTCCTGATTGAGATTTTTCAATGTCGGAATATTTATGAGACAATTGTTGAACTGTTGGATTTTTGTTTTCCGTTTGTCTTTCTTTTTTTGAAGCCCCCCCCCCCCCCCCCGCCCCCCCCCCCCGCCACCCTGAGGCCCCGGACGGATTCGAAATTTTTACGAACGAGTGCGTAAAATTTACGTAACAATTGTCACTTTTTATAGAATTTTAAATCAAGTGAAGTAATTCTCAAGTCTTTTTGCTGGTAATGTTTATCAGATATTTCTCTGCGTGCCGAAAAAAAAGTAGATAAGAAAAAGAAAGAAAAAAGTCTGACATAGATTTTTCATTCTCACCCTAATTCCCCCTTTTCCCGAAGAAAAAAAAACGAGAGAACTTTCTCGGCACGAGAATTCTCTTTGGGATAGCCTTTGAAAAACCAACTGGGGTTCGTTCATTCCCTGAAAAAGAGGCTAGCACGTGGTTGGATGCTTCTTCCCCCTCCCCCCGGCCCCCCGAATCCCACCGGCCGCCTTTCTATCCGCAGCTAAGAGGACTGACGTAGTGAAAAGGGAACCGAGAGAAAAAAAAATAGGGAAAAGGAAGTTTTTTTTCTCCTCTCGTCTTCCAGAGTTAAAATATTTTGAGCACCAGAGCGCGGACGGTACTTACGTCCCACCTAAAAAGCACCTGCTAAGGTAGAAAAACAGGGGAATATAGAAAAAATTTTGGGTAAACTGAAATTTTTGCGACTGTTTGAAACTCGTGGAAAGTCGAGGTATTAAATTGAAAATATCCGGAGGATTTGGTGTCTTTTAATTTGATTGTGGCCATTACAAACGACCTCTGGAGTTTTTCAGTACTTCAGTACTACAATTATATTTCTTAATCGTTATAATAATTAAAACTTGTAGTGAAAATTAATGAAAAATGTATAAACTTGAAACAACAATCGCTTCCACTGATTACCATTTATAATTTAATTTACTTTAATTTTTTTTCGGATCAGTTTTTTTTGTAGGATCGGCTGAGCGTATGTAAATAATTGTTTGTATAATGTGAATAAAAATATGGCTTAAAAAAGAGGATTTTTCAGTCGTGCGGGTTTTTTTGCAGACTCTTTCAAGGGGATTTAATAGTTCGTTAGAAAAAATTGAGAATTTATTTATTTATTTATGTTTTTCGAGTGAGAGAACGGTCGAGGAGAGATCGAGAGCTTTAGAGAGTCAGTAAAATAAAAAACGACCTGCGAATTTCTCCGAGAAATTGAATTACTTGAGAATGAAATTGTCGGAAAAATTATTCCCCGAAATTCATTGGAATGAATAATGGAATATTTTCTATTGAAATGAAATCCAAGAAAGCCAGCAAAATTGCCCCGGGTAAGCGCACGATAAAAAATTTATATACAACATTGAACGTTGAAAAGCTCGACGTGACACCAAGACGTATTACAACCAGCAAATGCATGTTTGCTGTACTGTTTGCCTCAGTGGTAAAGTGAAGTAAACGGATTTGTTGGCTGAGGTAAAAATGGTATGTGAATACAGAACGATGACGCTTTTTCAACGAAATACGAACAGTGGATACAGGAATGACGCCGAATGGAGAGAATGACAAATATTTTTCCTGTTTGCCTCGAGAATGAGATGTCAAATAAAACTCCACGGGCTGCACGTTTATCCGGCTTTTCTATATATTTTCGTGAATATGTGGTTATCCGGGGATAAAAATTGTGAATTTCCTGTTTGAATCAACTGATCCCTCCTCAACTCGCGGCTAAGTCGTCCTTTAAAAAATTCCCAACCGCTTCAGTAAAATTTCTTGACTCCTTAATCAAAGTTTTCATGTATATAATAATTTTTATCGCCTGCTCAATTAAAATTATCCCGTCTCCCGTAAAAAAATTCCCCAACGCGCCAGGAATTTTCCCCGAAGGTTGAGAATTTTTTCGACTCATTAAAAATGGAAAACCAAATTCTGAAACGTCAAACGTCCTTTCAAATACCAATTATAATTCACCAGATAATGACATTTGGTTTTAAAAAAAACTCGGGAAAACTCGATTTAAATCTTGGCTCCGAAATGAGATGGAAAATTAAATTCCCCATAATGCAATGGTTTTCATTTGTGCTGTCTCTCCACTCTCAAAATCCCATTTACAATCCCCCATCCCCCTCGCCGAAACTGTTTGCATTATTCTCAGCTGAGGCATGAAGCCCTGAGGGGTCAACTGTCGGCTGGTGATTTCCTCGAGTATCAGGTGCACCGGAAAATCTCGAGTCAAATACATCGAGCCACGTCTTCCCACCATCAGCGAGCTTGTTATTGGCTCCAACAGCATCAATACTAATTGTTGACAGACCGGGTATGAGCTGAGGTAGTTTCGGAGGCCTCCGGAACTCCTGCAGTTGTTAATTACGAAATTGCTATAAACCGAGTGGAGCGGTTCACTGGGTACACATTTTCCGAGGGCAATTTTTCCGCCCCCGACGGACGAATTGTTTTTCCTCTGCCTCAGGAACGGAAAAAAATTGAGATTAAATAATTAAGTGCACAGTTGGAGAATTGAATGACATTTCGGGGGGAGTTTCCAATTAATTTTGAGAACAGCGAGACTGAATTCGAGTTGGAGGTGAAGGAACCAGGAAATTCCCAGTTTCCCGGAAAATCTGAGTTTTCAGGAATTTTGAAATTATCTTTAGTGCCATTGTCCGGAAAATTCAAGAACACTCGGAGGTAATTTTTTAGTTAAGATTACCGGTCTTTTGGTAATCGTAGAATTTTCGACGTTCGGGGAAAATTAACAAAAATTGTTCGCACGTCTTGAGAATTTTTAGTGATAAAATTCCGTGAAATTCCTGGGAAAATTTAAAGCGTCCGAAATTTCTGAGCGGAAAATTCTGAAAAAAATATTCAACAGGCAACTATGTTTTCCGTTGCAATAAATAATCCTTGCAAATAAAAAAAAAATGTAAAGGGCGAAAAAAAGGCCAGAATTTTGGCAAAATCCGGGAATTTAAAACTCGTCTCTCCCAATATTTTCAAAACCGTGGAAATTGAAAAGATTACTTCACACGCAGCGAATCCTAGCGCAACGGGGAGATACGCAGAATATGAAATTTATCGTCGAGTGACTCCACAGTGGGCCGGCCCGTGTGAAGATGAAAAAAAATGCTCACTGGATTTGGACTGTCACCCTCCGTTATTAATACACCGGAAAAAATCCCCGTATCGATGTACAGTCCGCATTTAATCTATTTTTCCTATGACACCGGGGAGAATAGTCGACATTTCCACGGACAAGACGACTCATCTGTGAAATCGCTGGGGTTTTTTATATCGAGTACAGGACGATTGAAATTTCCAGTGGAAGGTTGCTGAGGGCAGTGTAAAAGGACAGGAATTGGATGAACACTTGCAACTGCCGATCGGAAACACGCTCGAACGGTTATTCTACTCGTTTACCACGTCCACTTCAGTCCTCCCTCGTTCCTCGTTATAAAATAAACAAAAAGTATTTCATAAACTACTTTTAGACTTTTATTTTTCTATCGGATGTAGCCTATTTTTATTTGACTTACTTTGAGAGATGAAACGGACCTAAAATTTTAATTTTGAGACAACAACAAAAGCAAAAAAAAATTATTATCCGACGGAGAATATTTTACTTTCGACTCTGTAATTTTTCCCCCGTCAGGGATTTTTTTTTCATACGTATTTTGATTAATTGAGGTAGCAGGAATTTGTTGGAAGTCGACGCTCCAATCATAGAAAAAAATTGGAAAATCCAAAATTCAAAAACCTCCACTTCTCTCATTCCGCGCCAAAAATGAAGTAATTTAAAACACACGAACATTGAGCGATTCTCGCGCAGTTACATCGCAAAAAAAAATGTCGAGCGTAAAATAACTCATCAGATATTCTGTCGCGAATTTCCATTAATTTAGCGACTTTCTCCCGTCGCGAGCTCAATGGAAAATCCAAGAAAACTTCACTCCCGCGGGCAATTTATAAGCGCCGGGCTCCCTCATGCGTAAGAATCTTTCAAAAATATCCGCGAACTTTCACGATTCTATCGCCAGTTGAATGTAACTTTCATCCACTTGCACTTGAGGGAACTATCGAGTGCATTCGATACTCAGCCGTCGTGAACCCGATTAAAGGGTCACCGACTTTATTGTCCATTGCTGGGGTGCACTGGAAACAAACTGAAAAACTTTGTGGTTATATACTTCGGCAAGTGAACTGACTACGCAAAAAATTTCTATCAATTTTTAGATAGAATTGTGACGTAGTACCGGAGCTGTCCTCGTGGCTCTCTATTTTTCCGACCTAAAATCTTCATTAATTTTATTTATTTTAATTATGAGAACTGGTCTCCGTAGAACGTCCTAATCTGGGTCAATTTTTCATGACAAAAATCTCACGTTTAAATCAAATTTTACAAATTTCTCAATTTTGTTTTTTTAAATTTGAGGAGAGGAAAAATCTTTGAAAGACTCCCAACAAATTCCGGCGACTTAAATATAAATATATAAATATTTTAACAATCGAAACAATTTTTTTCTCTGACTTTCACACGAAATTAAATCCAATTTTCGATTACGTCGACGAATTATCATTAATCCCTAGAAAATAATCTCTCAGGTACGTAATTATGTTCATCCCGCCCCTCCTACTCCCCTAGCAAGTCAAAGAGTTCGCTGAGGGGTGGGGAAAAAATTTCCCCCGTTGAAAAAAAAAGAGGAAAACTTGAAAAATTGAGCGGGAACATGTGACTGGCATATTTGTAGTCCCTTGAGCTGCACGATTCAGCGATAATCCCTTATCACGGAAAATCCTCTTTTCCAGTTGGTTTGGCCCTGGTGCAGGAGTTCCGCCGGCATCACCGATGCATCGTAATTTTCGAAATGTCTCCGGGTAGAGCGAATTAGCCTGTTTATGAGGGTCATCCGGTGCCCTAATCGTAGACGCAATTAAGGCCCCCCGCTAATGTGCCTAAACGATCCTCCGGGGGATGTTTCTTGGCGATTCCCCTCTACCCCATCCCGCGAACGAGGTAACCCTTTTCGGCGTTTATGCTTCTGCATCAAAATCATTGAGGTCTTATCGCTGCCCTCCAGCGCTTGTTGAATTGATGATTAATAGTTTGGGGAGTTTGGGGGTGAGGGCTATTTAAAGTGAGTTAAGGTCTAAGTCCAAAAAAAGTCTACATCCAAGTCTGAATTTGTTATCTCGAGAATATCAAAATAAAAAAATTGTTTGCAAGTTTTTTTCAACCCCAAAAATTCACTCAATTCGAAATTTTCAGAAGATTTAATCAAAAATGACGTAATAACGTCGGATATTAGTCAAAAAAAATCCACCCCCAACTGTCAACTTGTGATCTGGGGAATATCAAAATAAAAAAAATTTGTTTTTGAGTGATTTTTTAATTTAAAAAATGCAGAATAAATTTGAGGCTCTCAGAAAATGGACATAAGGAAGGAAAAAAATGAGTTTTGTTAAATACTGAGACTATAATTTATCGCGGAATGCCCGTCCCCCCTCCCCCCCTCCTGAATTAAATTTACGTTGAGCGAATTCTCTTCACGTAGGCCATGAGTCCCCGCCGGCCGTAAAAATTCAATAAATTTTTACTCCACTACCCAACGGGAATGATTTACCATTGTACCTTGGCTACAGTTGTGTTCAATAACATCGATATAATCGCATGATTATTCCATAATTTATTGGCGGGATTATATCCAGGGCATGTCAATATGTCAAACCGGGGAATATGTCATTTATTTAGAACTGAAAAATGCGGGTTAGATAGACCGACGAAACCCGTACAAAATGTGACGCGCTGTCTACATAAATTCGAAACAAGATATATCAAGCCCATTATCAGCTCAATAAATGATCTCTAGTGCATCAGAATTTGTCTCGCTTGCCGAAAAATTATGAACACATTGTGAGCCAATGTATCACGATATATTGGGGTCGACGTGAATTGTAAAACGGGAAGAGAGGAAGAAATCAATTTTTATCAGGTGAAAAAATTGCCCCGATCCCTGTTCTCTTTGATCCACAATTTTTCTTTATCCCCCCCATCATTAGAAAAATATATAAAACGAGTGTCAGCACCAGGGAATCCCTTTGGGGCGCCTGGAGATCCAGCAAACGAAGGCAGGCTTGATAAAACTGGGGGAAAATTGTGTATATACTTTATTTTTTTTTTTCATGAGTTGAACAATTTCCTGGAAATGGAAAGTCTGTTCATTTTTAAGGCTCAAGCGAAATGGATGAGTGAATGATTGAGCATTTTACCTCTCGAAGCCTCTGGGAAAGAATTAAATTCGTTCAACGTAGCCCGAGAAAACAATTGAAATAATTTCACGTTTTCGAAATATTGGAATTATTTTTGAATTTTCAATTGATTAAATTCTAATGAATTCTAATCAATAAATAGAATTATTAAAAATTGTCAGTACATTTGAGTGGAAAAAATGGCGTTCAATGAAATGGAATCTCTTGAAAATTGGAGAATTAATAATTCTGGAATGAAATGTCAATTTTTTACAGGCAAAGGATCTGAAGCTTCGCAGGACCTCCAGTGACATCAATAATTTTAACAATGTCAGACTGCTCTATTAAGTCCAGATGAAATGACGGATCCACCCGGAGAAACTCCGTTTCCTCAACTGTAATTATTAAAGGCAAGTAATTACATTCGAGGAAGTTGGCTAGAGCCGGAATGTACCGAGGGCATGCCAGCCAATGGAATCCTAAATCAAGTGTCTTAGGAATAATTTGCAATATTAGTCGGACTAGTCCCAGAGGAATTGAAGTGCAGATCTTCAGAGGAGAAATTTCGTGAATTTTAATTATGAAATTCTGTCACAATTTCGTCCCCCCCCCCCCCCCCAACCCCCCCCCCCCCCCCCCCCCCCAAAATAACTCAAGTTATTTCGGAGCTTCCAATCGCTTTTTGAAACCAAAAATTTATTTTTCTTCAAATTTTTCGTGAAAAATATTTAGTGAGGAGTAAATAAATTTTACTGGTCAGTGGAAAAATTTTTATCCCCCACCCTCCCCTGATCACTCTCAGTAAAAGGTCAACAAATTTTACTGAAGCGGTAGTTTTCCCCGAGTTGCCAAAATATCAAACGAATAACCAACGGCACAAGAATTTCCACTCAATTGTTTTTTTCTCCGCGCACTCCACTCTTCCGCGGTCTTTCCCCCCAAATGCGAAAAAAAATCTGGAATTCCATTCTCAACTCCAGTACGTCAAGCGCCCACTGTCACTCCTGGTGGTTGCGGTCTTGACAAGCCAGCAGGCATTGTTTGCCCAAACTTCGTCTAGTTATTCCATACATCAGCCTTTCCATTTTCACTTATTTCCACTGACTGCTCACCTCCACCACTGGAAGCCCTACGACAAATCTCTTGGAGTAAGTCTCCCGTGGTACGGCTGTGCAATGAAAACTTCACTCGGCCGCTCAAATATTTAATTTAACTTTGAAACAGCATTCATTGTTACTGTGAACAAGGTATCGTATAAATCCCGGTCGTTTACTCATCTCCAGTCACGTCAAGCCTGCCAGACGACTCTACCACTTTTCAGCCCTTGCGGCTGTATTTTTTTCGTCTCCCCTTTCCACCCCTCGCCTGATGATATCTCCCCGTAATTTATCATTTCAATTAAAAACATTTTTTTTTATCTTCGAATAATTACCTCTTCCGAAAGTTATCGGGAGAGTCAGAAGAGCTTAATTAAAATTCTCGTGGTCGAGGGCTAATTTAAATTCAAGTGCACGAATGTTAAAAAAGTTTATGAAAAAAAGTCATTTACTTTAAAAAAAAAGAAACCATTGAATTAAACTCGAAATTTTTCAATTTTGCCGGTTTTCTTTTCGAAAGGCGAATTGTCTTTTTAGGAAAGACGAAGTCCTCGCGTGTTTACAAATCCCAGAGTCTGCCAGGACAAAGGATAAATATGGCTCTCAATGATCTCCAATCCATTCAATATCCAACTCCATGAGGGATAATACGCGATGTCCACTGGACCGAATACTTCGGAGGTTAGAAAAAAAATGCGAGTGATGAGAAGAAAAGAAGCCCCGATAATACCGAGGGGTGAAGAAAAAGGCAGAGAGCAGACAATGGAGGACTCTTTCAAGGACTCATTTTCATCGGGTACTTCCATTCAGGGGACTTTCCAGCGGAATTTTTGTACTTAGTCTCTCTTGCAATGACAATGTTATTATTTTTATTTAACAAAAGAAATTGAGAAATCACTCTTAAAGTCCACAAATTAATTCTGATATTTTTTCCAACAAGCTAACGAGCTTAACTGAATGAAATAAGGACTAAATTAAGAAAATAAAATATATTAATGTCATCAAGGTTCATCTGTCGAGCTGCAAAAGGCCCACAAGGGCCCACAAGACCCCTCTGAACCTGATGAGAGGCCTGAGGGAGCCGTTGAGGCCATTAAAAATTTTCGACGGCCCGTCGAAGTGTCTTCGAAAAAAATTGGAACGGTTGTGGAAAAAAAATGAGGAAAAAATAGAGAATTAACGGGAATGGGATCTGGTAGTTACTGGAGCTTCCTCCGGCTATGCTATAACCTCAACACATAACCCACCCACCTGTCATGAGACTACACCAGCTTCTAGTTCGGTCCATAGCACTATAACCTACAAGCGTACTTTTTCCAGGCTATTCTTGCCCTGCCAACGCATCTCACTCACCATTAAATCTCGTGGTAACGTGCTGAGACCACCGTTACCGCAACTCCTCTCTCTGTCTCTCTTTCTCTCTCTCTCTGGCGCTTTTCCTCTTTTACTTTGGAATTTTCGCAGTGAAAATTCGCTCGACTCTGTTGATTTTTTCAGTCACCAACGAAATTGAAAATTCTCATTCACGTGAAAAATCAAATTTGTTGTTAAATTATTGTTTAATTTTTTTAAATCGAGTAGTGAAAATGTTCATAATATATATATAATTTATTCTGTGGTAATTATTTTTCTATTTAATTTAAATGTTTTTTTAAAGATAAATTTATGAGGTCAGAGCACAAGTGAATTTCCATTCGTATTTCTTTTTGATTCGTATTGCTTTCTTCTGTTATTGAATTTTTTCTCTGCAATGTCAATTTTTTTTTAATTAGTTATGTGAATTTATTTTTAATCTAATGTTTATTTTTTAAAATTCAATAACTCCAAAACCCACTGAAACATTTTCACCGAAAAACTCACAATAATCCCCCCCGAAAGCCCATTAATGCCGGGCATTTTCAATTTCTCAGAGCTCAATCAACCCCCCCAGAGCCCCAAGAAAAATATCAAATCACCTGCTCACCATAAACCAAATAAACTCCATAATTCCCTGCCACCTGCGCATGACCGAGTTGCTTGGAAAATCGTGACAAATTAAACCGCTTTTCCTCAGAAGGATATTCACACTAGGATTTTCCCAGCTCTCACAGCATACTAAACTCGTACAAATGTACATTCCTGTTTTAATCCAGCCCCTCCTCTCTCCCTCTCGCCCCCCCCCCTCCCTCCCGCTTCCGGTGTAATCCGCTTATGCAGAAAATAGTCTCGATAATTCGAGGAATGAGTAGTGGCACGTCGCACGGAGGCCTCTTCCGCCCGCAAAAAACAGGGGAATAATATTTTTGGACTGGGGGGGGCTTAGCCCCCTGCTCGCTCCGCTTGATGAGCGTAGCAGGAGGGCTTCGCCCCCCCCGCTTGCCTTGTTCGATAACCCCAGGAGTGAGCGGGGGGCTTCGACTCCTGCTCACTCCGCTCGATAACCCCTGGGAGGGGGGCTTCGCCCCCGCCTCGGTTCCCTTGATAACCCCAGGGCACTTCACCCCCCGGTCCCTTCCTGACCCCTTCTCTCCTGTATAACCAATTATTATATTCCTGATAATTAGAAAATTACACCAAATGGGGGGAAGGGAGGGGAGGGGAGGGAAATCAGGTAGGGGAGGGGGAGGAGGTGAGAAAGAGGAGAGAGAGAGGGAGGGGGGTCAACTCCTAAATTTATAAACTTAATTTTTTTATTGAATATAAAAAGAGAGAGAGGGGGGGGGGGG
>JAPYZN010007232.1:0-11351 GCA_030522865.1 Psyttalia lounsburyi | reverse complement strand
CCCACACACGGCGTGACAGTGGAGTGAGCACCACTCTCACTGTCCGTTATGGTGCGGTTAGGTACATTAACCTCACAAGACCTCGAGAAGAAAAAAAAAAAAAAAACACACACACACATCATTCCAAAAACCATCGGGGGAGCTTCTCCAGGTCATGAAACATCGACATTTCATGGAATTAGCAATTTTGATTTTCGGGGTGAAAACAATAACTTCCTTATCGGGAAGTTAAAAAACACTGAATAAACAAATAAACAAATTTTCAATAATTGTCGACTAGTTTCATACGTAAATACCCTCTCGGGTTTTTACGTATTTACCCTTCCCCCCCCCCGACCCCGCCGTACCGCATTCGCCAAAGACTATGGAAAAACCTCATCCTGAGGGGAAAACCTTGGCCAGGTACAGTCGTCCCTTTTGAGGAGATTCCCGCTCGGCGGTGAATGGTGAGATTAGAGTGCTACAAATTTTTACAAATTTTTACCGCCGGTGACGGGAAGCGAACCCGGATCATTGGCATACCAGTCTAGCACTCCAACCACACGGCCACTGCCGTCGGTAGAGTGAAACTTTGTAATATGTTTGTAATTCAATGGTTCTCTATCAAATATTATTAAACGCACGTCAATCATCGTCAAACGATTAGCAATCGATCTGATACGTTTATTTCTAGAAATCACACATTGGTCGGCTAAGCCAATGTGAATCCACTACGGTCTCAGACGTGTCCTGCATTACCCACAGGTATATACTCCATGGCAGGTCAGGCGCCACTGCTATGAAATTTTGCCTCTCCATAAGTGCTAACAATCCCCCTTATAATCTCGAGTGTTTAAATTATATACGGGAACTACCAACCCACGCAGGCGGGGTTGGTAGGGGGGGAACACTAACTCACCAAACAATTTAAAAAAACCGCTAATCTAACTCAGATTCGAATTCTATTTCTTAACTACAAAATATAATACATTCCAACCTCTAACTCGAAGCCGTAACGTAACGCTTCAGGGAGAAAAGGCCCCATGAAGAGGAATTAGCCTCACCCGTCAGGGCGGAAAGAACTATGAAAATCCCCTCCGGGTCAATTCCATATTAATTTTCCTAACCAACCATCACGTCAGCTCAATATTCAATCTAACTAATTTATGGAGTTCCCAAACCTCGAGTACCCTCTCGGAACGATGACGCTTACCATCATCTGAGCATCTGTAATGGCCGAACCTAGCTCGAATTCTCGGAGATCCGGGACTCGGAATGTCAACTCATAGCGGGGAAGTGAATATCAACGAGAGACAGATAGAGCGAACGTGTCGAGCAGTGGCACTGCCAGGGAAACGACCGATACCGAGCTCTTGCAGGATAAATTCGAGAACTTCGAAAATATTCATCCGATCGCTTTCAGACGCGGTTCGGCGGGACGAGGGATTAAGATTCCATCAGCCATGTAAATTTCGGCGAAAAGGGTGCACAACTCCGCGAGATATTACGAGTAACAAAAACGTAGTTTTTCTCGTCGCGCAACGTACCGGGCCTCCCTCAACGCGTTAAGCGAGAGCGAAGTAGGGGAACTTCTCCTCTGCTCGCTGTGAGCTAGCGAGGGAGATAACCGATGTAAATACGCTCGGCCTTCGAAACGCTGCGTAGAAGAACCAACCAAAAATTCCGATATAAAATCGACAGGAGAAAAGGATTACGTGTTCCTAACATGCAGGAACTATGTGATTCGGTCACATACACTCCCTCACGTAGGGTAACCGTTATTCCCCACGGAAATTCTTTTTAGGTTGCTGTGGATTCTACCGATTTCTATTAATGGATTCTCCTGTTCCCAGGGATTTTCTCATTACTAATTAACCCACGCCGGCCGTCGCTACGTGGAGATTCGGAGAGAGTTATGCGCGGATACGTAATCCGAGAAACCTCTGGCTACCCCTCTGCCAGAACACACGCACTCAGGATCTTCCATAAGGACTGGGGATTACTCGATCTCGTTATCGGATTTTGCGCACTGTCTCCTGGATTTCCAGGGTGTTCCACCTTTTACCGTATATCGCCTCTTACCTTGGCCTTGCTTGAGCTACTGGGCTTCTTTGTTCCACCCATGTTCTTTCTCGTTCGTCTGGCCCGGGTGGTAGTCAAGACTCGGCTAATTGCACGTCGTCAGGCCCGTCGGTGTCTCACCCGTTTCTGACGGAAGACACTAGGAGGTACTCGCGTTGGGGCGTGGAAATCCCTCGAATTCAATTTGAATTCGAGGAGTGAATCTCCTGGTTACCCCAATTCTAGGTCTCGTCAATCTTGACGGAGTAACGACTAACTAATTGTACAGATCCAAATTCCTAAGGCTACATTACTACAATACGTAGGCTTACATTCTGTAATTCTTTAACTAAAATTCCCATTTACTTCCTAAACTTACCCTAACATCGCGGCGTGTCTCGCTAGGGCGGAAACTCTTCGATTCGCGGAACCAACGGCATTAAATGTAAAACAAAACGATAACTCGGAGAAAATAGCCTGACCAATGGCAATTCGGCAGAGCGCTGGTCAAAGGTGCTCCTACCGACCTTCCAACCTCATTTCACCCCTAACTAAACGTCGCGAATCCTTCCTTTTGGAGTGCTGGTACTTTCAGCCAAACGGTGCATCCCTAGGAGATTTTGCGAACGGTGCTAACCCTTCCCTACACGCCGGATGGTTAAATAAGCCCCCTTCACGACGTGAGTTTCGGACCGACACGAGAGTAACGAACATAACTCACTAAAACTGACCTTAGGTTTTTCCTGGAAATTAACCCTAACTAACTTAGCCTAAGCTCAGGTTTTCCCGGAATTTACACGTAATCAACCTAAAATACTCGCAGGCTACAGAAAATAGTGATAAATTTTGAAGGGAGGTCCGTTGAAAATACTAAGGCTGTAGGGGTTGCCTCAGACGTACCCCAGCTGTACGTTACATGCTCTTGGGAAAAAAACTTTGTGGTTGTTTGTTTGAATTCTTATCTGATATCTATCAGATTGATATGAAGGGTCGTAAAGCGGAAATTTGAGTTTTTGTTTTTGGGAAAAATTTGGTTGTTGGTCCAAGTGCTTAACAGACTGTGTGTTCTCGGAAAGATTATTTTAATGGACTGAGTAGGTACCGTAGGCCATTTCTTAGGAAAATGATATTGCTAATAATAGTAGAAAATGTCAGTTTACAATCGGACATAATAAAACAAATAGTCTCCTCTCTTCTTTCTGTGTTGATGAATTTTGTTTCACAACATGACTTCTGACGTTTTAAATCAAAATTTTACGACTCCGTAATGCAGTCTGTATCTGCATTGATCTCCGTGTTGGCTGAACTACCCTCCGATAGACCCTGAGGTGATCGTCCCCTCTAAAAAGGGGACGATTCGTAATATAATACATTTTGACACTAGGCCGTGAAGAACTTTGCTGCCGAATATGACGTACTCATATGTACGCATATGAGGCAGGAAAGTTCTTTTCGGCCGAGTGACAAAAAATTATGAATAATTTAAATTTTGTAAATTTTTTTTAATTTTTTGATGTGCTATGCCTGTGCTCTATTCTCTCGGAGAGAGTCGAGAATCCGTAGACAGCCCGTAATGCGTCATCGCGTGTTTTCATTCCTCTCGGGGAGAGAGGAGAGTGCACACGCGATGGCACATTGGGGACTTTCCCTGCACTCTCCTCTACCACCGATAGGGGAGAGCACACGGTGTGTCACATTAAGGACTCCCGATGCCCTCTCTTCTCTTCCCGAGAGGAGAGAGTGGCATAAGCTTGCGCGAGCGGCCCCCGTATTGCCAGCCACCCTCTCCGACCTCTCTCCTCCCATTTTCTGCGAAGAAATACGAGACTCTCTCCGACCTCTCCTCTAGCTCTCTGCTATTTCCATTAGGGTGCCCGTCCTTCTCCAGGTCTTTCCTTACGACTACAACGTGTCCTTCATTTCCTCTTCCCTTGCTTTTTGTCATAACTGCCTTCTTCGCAAACCATGAGTGTTCCTTATAATATTTTCATTGCATATGCGTGTAATCATAGCGTCAGCGCTCTACCGATTGGAGTGTAATCACTGAGTTTCCGCCCTTGCAACGTAATATACTATTACTAAGTGTTTTCAGTAGTGTCATCTAAAATTTTTCTTCCACCCAAGTCTCCGGAAGTAACAGTACGTCATACTTCGCTAGAAAATTTGCGGCAAGCTAGAGAATACTGATTTCCGCCAGGTTCCAGGAAATTGTGTTAATGCCAGCTCCTAGGGATTTTCCGAAAGAGCCGCAACTCCAAATCTCCCCTCAGCTGCTTCCAGCCGTACAAGGTATTGTGGATCTAGAGCAGCCCTCACTCTTCAGCAGCCCTCACTTGCACCAGCATCTGCGATCCAAACCTCACACCCCTTCAGCAGGTGTTTCCTTCCGATCAATACCTTCTTGGAGTCTATAGATTCCAGGGTGGCTCCATAGCCGTCCTAAACATAGGGGAGATTTCTGGGTTAATTCTATCACGAGGTCCTGGAAGTCTAACTGTGCTCTGTTCGCTTCCCCTTCAGCCCTTTGATGCGGATCTTTCTGCGTCTTCTGCATCTTTCAGTCATCTCACCCTGTGTTTTACATCCATAGGGGATGTAATTGTTGTTGTCGGTGGGTACGTGAGGTTCGTGGGCCTCCTGGAGCTCCTGCTTCTTCTTTTGAAGTACACGCCTGGTCTCTTCCAGCTTTTGTTCCTGTTTAAGACATCTGTTCGTCATGCTGTCCACCTCCTTGATCCTTTGCGGGTTATTTTCATCCTACTCAGCCCTTGGTTTTTTCAGCTTACTCAGAATTCTTTCTTTGTCTGCCGCTTTGTCTGGCTGCTGCTTCATGGTTTCGAAGATATATATGTATATCCGTACAAAGCACAGCTACAATTCAAGTTTTTCGGTTAACCTTCTCTTCAGTTTTTCTAGGTACTCACCGATTCTCCGTTCGGTTGCGGGGAGTGCCGGAGGTCTGCGTGGTTACGTCATAATCGTTTTTCCCTGCTTTCTCAGATTCTATGGGGTTCTCTGCGGCGCGGGGGGGGGGGGGGGGGGGGGGGGGGGGGGGGGGGACTTGTCGTCGGAGTTGTCCTGGCCATCTGCGAGCTGAACCAGCGTCATCGTTCTGTCCGCCTCGTCCAGTGAGGCTTCGTCCTCGCCTTCGTCTTTAGCCTTGTCAGGGCTAGCGTTGACTTCTCTGCTTCCCATTTCTTCAAGGTTGTCCTCCGGCTCGGAGTCGCTCAAGGGGATAGTCTGGAGTAGCATCCTCGTGGAGCTGAGTCTTCCGGGCGAGTGCACTTTGTTAGACTTCCCGTATGCTTTTTCAGGCATTTTGTGCACATCCGTTTCCGCTGTTATCGAGCTTCTCCCGTGCGCTTCCTTCATGAAGTCGTCGATCCTCAGAGTGCTTGAGTTGGCTATTCCTAGTCTATGGAGTTTTCACACGCTCGTTCCCCATCTTGTGGATCCAGACCCATTTTTTACTTTCCGATAGGAAGTTATTGGTTTCACCCCGAAAATCGAAATTCATAATTTCATGAAATGTCGACGTTTCATGACCTTTGGAACCCTCCCCGATGTTGTCTATGTGTGTGTGTGTGTGTGCGTGCGTGCGTGCGTGTGTATGTGTGTGTGTGCGTGTGTGTGTGTGTGTGGGTGGGTGTGTGTGCGTGGATATGTCTGTGTGTGTGTGCGTGCATGTGTCGGTTGTGTGTGTGTGTGTGTGTGTGTGTGTGTGTGTGTGTGTGTGTGTGTGTGTGTGTGTGTGTGTGTGTGTGTGTGTGTGTGTGTGTGTGTGTGTGTTTTAGAGGTTTAAGGTAATCTTCAATAAGATTCCAGTGAAAGATGTTAAACACCAGATCTGAGATTCTTACTCAGTAAATCCCTCGTCTCCTCTTATCGTCGTATCCCATACTCCCCGCGGGACCGCCGGCAGGCATTACTTCACGGGGAGGACATCAGCTGTTGCTCTTCCTCTGCTTAGGTTGCTAAACCATACATCCTCCTTCCTCACTTAGATGTTGGGCGTGGGACGGTAGCTTTTCCTCCTACATGGCGTTCTTTTGGCGGCGTTCTTCCTCACGGAGCTTCTTCATGGCTTTTGTCGCAAAGTCGCTCGTTGCATCCCAGGCTGTCTGCGATGACAGCATTGCCTCCATCAGATTCTCGGGTAGGATCCTGCCACCAAGTTTGCAGTCCCACTCTGATCGGCTCGATCTAAATCGTGGACATTCGAAGAACACATGCTCCGCGTCTTCATTAGCATCTGTACAGGTGGGGCAGTCGGGCGAATCCTCATGTTTAAATTTATGAAGGCACGACCGAAAGCACCCATGTCCTGAGAGCATCTGGGTAAGGTAGTAATTAACTATGCCATGGTTACGGTTGAGCCAAACACCCATTTGCGGAATCAGGCGGTGAGTCCATCTTGATGATCTTCCCTTCAGCGAGGCGTGCCACTTTTGTTGCCATCTGTGGATGCTCTTCCGTCGTTCCTCCGTTTTGAGAACTTCAGAACTCAGGGTCTCTGCGCGCTTTCGACGATATAGGAATCTTCGTTCCTCAGCTAGCTCCTCTATTGGTAGCATTCAGGCGATAACATACACCGCGTCCTCAGACACAGTACGGTAAGCGCGTAATAGTACGTTATACCGACTCCAAAGTTTGTCTTTGAAAAACTGAAGGAAAGTTGTGATTTGTAGTTGGTATGTGATGGAAATAACATTTCTACTGGCGGAACCCTGATTGCTTCAAATGAATTGATGTTATCAAGGCATAATGAATTGGTATTTAGTATGCTTGGGTAGATGTACGGATCCTTCCCCACTCCTTCCCTACTGAAGGTATATAAATGTAATAGTTAAATAATATTAATTAAATTTAATTCAACGTGTTGAAAAGGTATAACAAACCTCTCCAGCACTTAGCGTTACCCAGCGTTCGCAACGGGGACGCTACTGGAATGAACCCCAAAAGGTGCATTATGGTGCTCAAAGGTGTTCATCATCCACCCACAACTGTTCACCTAATTGAGTCCGCCTTGATTTTATCGGGGATTATACTCAGATTAGGCACTATGTGGTGAATCAATTCAGTTTCACATCAAAATTGGGTGGAGTCTATATACGTACTAATTACCGGTAAGCGCTTGATGTTCGGAGCGCACTCAGCCGGTATACTGAAGCCACCTTCTGCCTCGTTGCTTGCGTTTGTAGCGCACCGGCCCAGATGGAGATGCCGTATGTGAGTCCCGAAGTAGTCACCGACGTCAGCAATGCTCATCCCCGCTACTTTGGGCCTCCGATATTAGGCATTAGCCATGACAGGGCTGTGCAAATACTAGATGCCTTAGAGGTCGTATGCTCTACTTGCTACTTGAAGCTTAGCCGGGCATCAATCATCACGCCTAAATACCGAATATACGGTTGGCAAGTGAGTTCATAGTCCCCGACTCGCAGCGTGATTGTCTCTACCCCTTTCCTACTCGTGATCAGCACAGCCTCAGTTTTGTGTTCTGCCAGGCTCAGGCCCACTGTATCCATCTACTTGCATACCACTTCGAAGGTCCTATCGAAGGCGAGTTCGATCTCTTCAAGGTGTTTCCTTACATTGACTATAGCCACATCGTCTGCGACCGCTACCAGTTTCACGTTCGGCGGCACATTTCGCTTCAACAAGCCATCATACATGATGTTCCACAACAGAGGACCCAGCACTGAGTCTTGAGGCACTCCTCCAGTGACTTTGTAGTTTCTGGGGCCGTCTTCTGTATCGTACCTAAGAACACTTCCGGTGAAGTAGTTGCCCACCATGTTCCGCAGATACTCAGGCACATTCAATCTGGTGAGAGCTTCCATAATACAGTCCCACCTGGCTGAGTTGAAGGCATTTTTTATATTTAGTGTGACCACTACGCAGTATTTCTTCGTGCCCCCAAGCCATCTCGCTCCTGAGATCGCTTCTCTGGCGGTATCGATGACGACGTTAATGGCGTCGAGTGTCCATCGGCCTTTCCGAAATCCATATTGGTTACGGGCCAGGAGCGATTCGACGATTGCTTCGATTCTTTTTTGGACGATACGTTCGAGGATCTTGCCAGCTGTGTCAAGCAGGCAGAGTGGGCGATAGAATGACGGTTCGTCCAGTGGCTTTTTCCCTTTTGGGAGCAACACCAATCTCTGCTGCTTCCACTTGCCAGGGAAGGTACCTTCTCTAAGACACTCGTTGTACACGTCCAAGAATAGGCTTGGGAGCGCTTGGATGGCAGCTTTGAGCGCGATGTTGGAGATTCCATCAAGGCCAGGGGCCTTAGTGTTCCCAATCCTCCCGCATGTCTCCATCAGCTCATTCTCTGTGATCTTGGGAATCACGAACTTGTTCCCCGGTTGTCTGCTTGCTGAAGTTCCGGATGTTCTGGAAACAACGTCTTGACAATTTTCCGCAGGATGTCAGGGCACGTCGGCGATGGCATCGGTTGGCTTTTGAAGCACGCCATTACCAGCTTGTACGGTCTGCCCTACGGATCGTCTACCTCAGCAATCAGATCATTCCCGGAATGCGCCTTGCTGCGCTTGATGGTTTTATTAACTTTGGGGGGCAACTTCTTGTAACTCATCTCCAGCTCCATGAAATCGGGTTTCTTCCGGGCGCGTTGAGATGCCCTTCTTGCTGTATTACACTCTTTACGTAGCTCGACGATGGTGTCATTCCACCAGTGTACTGGTGGCCGCCGGCTGTTGGAACGCGTTCTAGGCATAGTAGCATGACAGGCCTGTATAAGTCTGCCCATGAGGTTTTCTGTCTTTTCAGTAGCATCACTACCACTACCAACCCACAACAGTTCCCAACAACGCCACTGTTCCCAACTGTTTTTTCAACAGTTGGGAACTAGGTAGGGGGAATGCGTTCCAGGTTTTTAAGGTAGGACAGTGGGATTAATGGGTGGAAAGGATTTTGGATAGGTGGAAATTCCTTCTCAATATATTTGATTCACTAATAACTGAAGAAAAAATTCAGATATTTTCAGACCCGGAATCGAACCCGGGACCTTCCGGTTACCAGTCGGGTGCTCTTCCCATCTGAGCTATCCGAACATATACTGATTTCCATTTCGGTTATCTGTCAATATTGAGCCACACCGGCCTTCTAACGGCAACCATTTTATAACAGTTGGGAATTAGGTAGGGGGAATGCGTTCCACATTTTTTTAAGGTAGGATAGTGGGATTAATGGGTGGAAAGGATTTTGGATGGGTGGGGATTCCTTCTCAATATATTTAGTCTACAAATAACTGAAGAAAAAAATCAGATATTTCCAGACCGGGAATCGAACCCGGGACATTCCGATTATCCACCTCTGGTGGTTCTATTATCTGTCCCTGCTACCGATCGGGCGATCATACAGTGCTACTAAAAAGGAGCTAGGATCAAAGATGCTCGCTTTCCAGCCTATTGCGTTGGTCCTCTCCGGTGGTGGTCCACTCCGCTGGCCGGTGGATACAACCCAGGATATCGCGCGGTGGTCGCTCCCTGTGTAGATGTCGGTCACCTCCCAAGAACAATTACTTCTTGCGAGATGACTGCTCACGAAGGTTAGGTCCGCGATTGAGCTCGCCTCTCTCCTCGAGAAAGTCGGTTGATTGCCGGTGTTCAGCAAAACCACATCCAGCGATGACAGGGCTTCCAACACAGCTTGACCTTTATCTTTCGTCTGTCGACTTCCCCTATCGACTGCCCAGGCATTGAAGTCGCCCGCTATCGCTACGGGAAAGTGCTGCTTAGCATCCTCAGACAGCCGATCCAAGAAGTCGGTGAACTCGTCGATTGAGAAGCTAGGTGCGGCATAACAGCTGTAGAAATAAATTCCGCCAACCTTAGTCCTGACAAAACCGCTCTCTGTAGTGCAAGCGGCGCTCTGGAATGGGAGTCCACTGCAGACCAAATGACAGCCATCTTCGTCACGTGAGCAACCCAACGTTGAGTGTCCAGATGTCGATATGGCTCAGAGATCAGTACAATGTCAGACTTTAGCTCTCGCACTGTTTGCATGAGCAAATGATGTGCGGCCTCGCAGTGGTTGAGGTTGAGCTGTAGCACCTTGAGGTCCACTAGTATATTATCGCCTTCTATTGCCGAGATTCTGGAGCGCCTCCTTGTACACTAGGCATTTACTGCTACCAGCAACATGGGCACGACTCTCCAGATTGTCGCCTTCAGCGCATAGGGCACAGCGAGGCTCCTCCCGACAGTTTTTGGCCTTGTCTCCCTCCTCTCCACACTTGACACAGACCTTTGAACCGTCGACCGCACTTTTGCAACGGGTTTGCGAGGTGTCCATTTTGCAAGCACTTGAAGCACTTTGTCGGCCTGTTCATGGCTCTAATCCGACAGTTGACCCATCATATCCGGATCTTATCTTTCTCTTCTGGCTTGGCCGGCATGTCTGTGCAACTCTGCTGAATGCTTTTTGTGTCCCTCCAAAGGATTTCCGGAGAGACTTGAGGGCGCTCATGGGGATATTGCATCGATCTTGTTTTTGAAAGGCTCCCAGATTTCCTCCACCGTGGTGATCTCGTCGAGGTCTTTTATTTCCATCTCGACTTCTGGAGTTTTACTCACCACATCTGCCTCGTCCGTGAGGACGTCTGCCATGGCAGCTTGCAGGCCAGACGCTCTTCCAGAGCTGTTCTTATCAAGAACAATGAGCAGGGCGCCTGTCCTTGTCCTGCGTATCTTGTCCGCGCAGTCACCGGTATCTCCAACTTCCTGCTTCACTTTGCGCAGGCAAACGGCGTAGCTTTTACCCTCTTACGCCGTTAGGAGTAATGCATCCGACCGAGTTTTAGGCCGAGAGGCTTTTTTCGCCTTTCTGCTTTTCGTCACTTGCTGCCAGGTCTGTGGTTTATCCGGTAACTTCCGACGAGCAGGCACTGAGCTGTTTTGGGACTCTCGTCTCTGCTCATCAGGAAGTCCCCCTTTTCCTTCGAGGGTGTCACCTTTTTTACGCCGCTTCCGCCGAAGCTTTTCAACCTCAACAGACGGCGGCGTAGGATTTGCATTCTTTTTCCTCTTGCCCTTCATCAGGTCGCTAGACCTTGGGGTGATTGGTACTGAGCTGTTTTTCAGTACACTGGAGTGCATACGGGTGAGCGTCGGTGTTGTTTGGGAGCCTTCCTCTATTACGGTGGTCGGCTCGCTTACCTTTTCGAGGACTGTATCCTCGGTTTTCCGCAATCTAGCGGACTTCTTGTACTTGCTCAACGCCGTGCTAGCGAGACTAGTCAGCTCAGCGTGCAAGTTTCTTTTGCTCCTTATGAACGAGTGTAT
>JAPYZN010007230.1:0-12150 GCA_030522865.1 Psyttalia lounsburyi | reverse complement strand
TAGGAAAGGAGAGGAAAGATTTCTTCAAGGAGTGGGGGTTAATTACCCTAAGTAGTTTTACATTTTTGTGTCCTGCTAGTAAGTAAAGTTAGTCTTAGATAAATCATCTTTGATTAAAGTGCCTCCTGACTGAGTAGAGTCTCTCATTTAAATAAAGTGTCTAAATCTATAATAAAAATTGTTTGTTTATTTGAATCCATAATCCAACATAGATCGTGTCCGAACGGATGTGCGTATGAAGGTGTGCATGTACGAAATTTTTTTTTCGATTTTCGTCGATTGCTCGGCAATGGATCGATGGAATTTTATTTATTTTTCTTCAAATGTATGTACTTCAAATTGTTTTTTTCACGATAGCTAAAACAAAAACGTTCGAAATAAATTAAATGATTGCTCAAAAGATTTGTTCCCATGTCGCCTTGACCGAGTTCGAACATGAAGGTGGTAGTAATAATAGATTTTGCAATTTTTTTGAAAATTTGTTTTTGTTCTCTTTTTCCCAATTTCATTGATGTCTTTGTAGATTAGATTAGGCTTCGAACGGGTTCAATAATAGATTAAAATGTTCCTTTAGATACCCGACAGCTTAAGTTGAAAATCGATTATGATAACTGCATTCATTAATTTGCTTTTTATGATAAAATCTGGAAATTTTGGAGTTTTCATCAATTTTTCGTTCAAAGTTGCATTTTTCATGACTTCTTCAAATGTGATGATTTAAATCTATGGAGTTGTGTATAAATACAATATTGCTAATGAAATTCACTCGAAATTTCAGTTTTTCTGGAACATGCGATGGAGATAATATGATTGAAGTGACTATTCGGAAGAATATTGTTAATTTATTAGCAAAGAAAACTATACTATATCCGATGCCAGAGCAAATTCCCACTTCAACCGAAATCCTTCTATAACGGAATTCTTTAATAGAATCAGCTGAAGTGAATTGAATTGTCAGTGCAAATTCAATGCAATTTTCTATAAAATTTACTACACTGACAGAAAAAAGTACTTTTGGCTGAAAAATTAATTCTTGGTTCAAGAATATTTTTTACTATTACACAATTCTTGAGCCATCTTTTTCCCTTAAGTATGGATGTTGTCCAGGGAACGAAAACCTCATAACTTTCCTTCTCTGGGCAATGAAAAATACTTAAGGAGCAAGAGAAAACGAGTAGCTCAAAAATTATGCGATAGTAAAAGATATTCTTGAACCAAGAATTAATTCTTCAGCTAAAAGTACGTTTTTCTGTCAGTGTAGGGATTTCGTAAAAAATATATTTTGGGCACATTTTACAGGAAACTTCATTGATTTTGAATTGAATTTATCTTATTCCTTCAGATTTACCCACAAAATGACTAGACTTTTCCAATCGAAAACCAATAGAACTCGAATAAAATTGTCCAAAGAAATCGCTCGCTTTTTCTTTTCACTTTTTTCACGCGTTTAACATCCACAACCGACGGAGCTACTCAATCCCAGATAAGCCATCATCGCCAGGTACAAGTGGTCACGAAAAATCCCTCATTCCGAAAAAAAAAACAAAATACATGTGGAAGACGGCGACGTCCCCTGAGTCCTCACGAAGAGGTAGAGTTACATCCCCGGAAACATAATTCTCTCGATAATTGGAGAGTCACCTAATGCCACCCATCACGCAACTCTTCCCGAATGCTCCTCGGAAAACCACAAACAAAGTTTGGGGGGATCGATATTGCAATGAACGCGATGTCATCAGGTCCCAACCACTGATGCAATTGCTGGAGAATATGTTATCTCACAGCAACAGCTGTAGCCCTTCGATGCCGTCCTATATTGTCCCTCGGATGTATACATGACAATATGGCGGCCATCGAAACTGTCAACGAACTTGTGTTTTCCAACGTTTTCACGGATAAAACATTAAGTAAAACATTTATTTAAAAAATCAGCGAATTCGTTAGACAATTTTACAGGTTATCACTGCAAGTTTCCAGCAGATTTAGCTGTTAATATTTACATGTTTAATACACAATTTTCTATACAATCTCTCCGAACTTTGCCAAGATTTTTCGTTTTTTTTTCATTGAGAAAACTAAAGAAAAAATCTCAGAAAATTCGAGTCATCGACAAAGTAATAGAAAGTTAATAGAATCGATTTTGGAGGAAAAATAGATAATAAAAAAAAACGAATTAAAAATACAAAAAATTAAAAAATTACCAGAATGCCCAAATTCCGCATTTTTAGTCGTAAATTGAGAATTAACTATGTGAACAGCTAATTTCGAACACTCGTAAACAGAGTTACGACTTGCAATATCAAAATTTACGCGAGAAATCATTCATAATTTGATGAATTTTTACCGAATTTGTCATAATTAAGCATGACACATCAACTAATGTTGAAGTTGTTTTCTCTTCATTTGAGATTTAGTGACAGTATTCGTTCCCTTTAGTCCGGCAAAACAATTTATCTATCCCAATATAAAAATGACAAAGCAATTCAATTGTCTGTCATAGAATTTTTCTCCAAAATCTGATGATTCCCCCGAGATGAGAAAACCCAATGATAAATCCAAAAAAATAGAAATCTCACCGAGAGCAAGACAAAGACACGACAAAATAGCAGGTATCCAAGAGGCGACAGCAGCTGATGAGCCCTTGAAAGTCTCCATAACTTCGACATAGAGTACACCATAAGATTTAACAAGTCCAGCGACCCAGAATTGAACAAAGAAGGCACCACCAACGATAACCCATCCATATCCTCCGTCAAGTGGTACATAACTGGCATTTTTAGGTCTCAAATTTTTATGCCTCTTCTTGCCCCTCTCAAATCTCTTGGATGATCGAATTTCCCTCGATTTGGCGATTAACGGACGAGCCGTTAAACTCGAAATAGTCAGGAGATTGTCATTGTCCTCGTCGTCAATGGTCTCGGGACTGAGATGGGGCGGTACTACCGGCGTTGACGTGGCCGTTGCTTGGACCACGAGTGATGCTGGTCGTGTTGGTGATGATGTGCCCGTTGCCACTTCGTAAACTGGTGCTGAATGAATGGAGAGCAACGAGCCGAGGGAATTGGGTTGCTTCAGGTTCTCGTCGATGAGTGATTCCGATGGTACAGTGAGATCTTGCGACTGTGTTCCATTGGTGTAGGGCTCAGCGATGGTCCTCGACTCCTGGTGGTAACTCCACTCTCTCGGCAACGACATCCGGACTTCTTCTTCGACGCCTTCGAACGGCGGCCGTTATACATTTGAGCTCTAGGTCTTTCGATACTTTGAGCAATTTTTGGGGGGTTTTTTTTAGGATGTCTCGGGTAGTTGTACAACTTCTGCAAGTCTCTACCCACTCGGGGGATGCTTCGCTGCGTTCCTTGATTTTTGGAGCTGTTTTTTTTTTATTCTTCTTGAAGATGTTCTGATGTCTCAGTCTTGGCTCTTGGAGGGGAAAGCGAGCACAAGGGGTGGCTCTGGCTGCTCGGGGCGGTTTGTTTGGTTGGACACTTGCGAGGGCCACTAGTGGACAATGGGATTCGCCAACGGACTGGGTTGACGGCTGTCGTGGATGTGCTGAGGGTTGTCGGGTGACTTCCAGCGCACGCGCCTGTCATCGACGGAAACTTTTGACGATCAATGACGAGCGGCGCTTGGAGGAAATTGGTTTGAAAATTTGAGGGAGATTGTTTTTGGAAGTTTAAGGGGGGAGGGGGGTTAATGCCGGGAGAGTTGGGGAATGTTTGGTGGTATTGTACGCATGAAATTTTTGGGTCATTGGTTTCGATAATATTGTTCTTCCAGGAATAGTTGAGAATTGTTTTATAAATATTTCAGGGGTATATTTTTCTGCTTCTCATTGTGATGCTAAAAATTAAAGAAAATAAAATTAAGAAATATTTCGTTGCGGAATTTTAATAAAATATAGATTAATAGAATAAATTTGGAGAAATCAACAATAACGAATCATCTTTGTTATTGTGTTATATGGAAATTGAGTAAAATTAAAAATATTCGAAGCATCCTGACGTTATATCAGTTGAGCATTTTTTCAATTGGACAAAACCGATTGATTTTTATTTTTTCTTATAAATAACAAAAATCCGTGCCTAACGTTTTTCATCTTATTTTAATTTGATCATTTTGTTTTCAACGAACAAAATTTAGAAAACCCCAATTTTCTAACGTAACTGCATGCATATATCAATTTATTCATTACACTTATCAATGTTGATATACAATGGCTTACATTTGTTTTTTTTAGCAAGAAGTCATCATACAAGTTCCCTAGATATTCACCGAAGAGAGAGGCGTCTTGATATGTTCGTTAGTGAGCCATGAGGTTAAGTACAACAATTGACAACTTATTACAATGATGTTTTAAATTGATGGACAATTAATTTTATTTGTGTTTAAATATATAATTAATTTTATTTGTGTTTAAATATATGGATATTTTATATTGCCTTGGGCTCTAGGGGCTTGATCAATAATTTAGTTCATAATTTATAGAACTGATAGTTTACAATTCGCTAATAAACACATATTTACAACCAAACAGGTGTTTTGCGCTATGAGCGAATAATTCTATAATTTGGTATTAATATTATAATTATTCAATTATGATTAGAGCAGCCAATGGAAGTATTTGTAATGGCTAATGTAGCTGTACAATTGTAAAATGAGTAGTATCAATGAAAATTAGATTCTATTTAATCTCTCAAATGGTTTACGACTTTATTACTTTCTAAACTGTAATTTCATATCTAATTATGGAAATTTTTATTCCAACCCAGAAATCGTTTGTTTATGATGAAAGAATTGTTCATTTAAAGTGAACGAAATGTAAATCAGGAAGTCAATCGTAAATTTTAATTTAATCGAATTTTGTTAAATCGCGATAATGAAAATTGGAAAAAAAATGGATTTATACTGTTCCCATTAGTTACCAATAAATTGTGAACTGTAATTAAATACGAAATTGTTCACTACGTCATTCGCCTTGAAATTTATCTGTTCCTAGTAATCTCAATGATAAGCCGTTACACAATAGCCACCAGGAAAAGTCATCTTTTTCACTTTGATTTTCCCTGTTAACAAATTAACGGAATTTGTTATTCTATTTTTAGATTGTCCAGTGCAAAGATGAGTCTAAAATTCGCTAGCAACTTGAGTTTTATGTTCACGGAGTGTGATAGTATAATTGAAAGATATCAATTGGCTAAGGATGCCGGTTTCCAAGCTGTCGAGAGTGGATTTCCCTTTGGATATTCGGTCCAGCAAGTGACGCAGGCCAAGGAAACCGCTCAAGTTGAGCAAGTGCTGATAAATGTTTTCACGGGTGAGGAGAAACCAATTCAATCATTTGACTTATTTGTGATTCATCGAAAGGAAAATGAAAATATATTTTTAGCTCTTTAAATTAATTGGAATAATTTTTTATGCAGATATCCTCAAACATGCGTTTTTCACTTCTACTGTATCTTTATTTAATAATAATTTATTATAATAATTTATTCAGTATGTATACCCTTTCGGGCTTTTACATTTTGTTCCCCCCCAGTCCCCCGTTCACTTACATTACATTGTTTCAGTACAACAGTTCTGTATCTTTATTTATTTCTTGTTGTGATAACAAAAAGAAAATTCCTTTACAGGATTTTTTAACTATAATTGTTGGGAAAATTCTCTTTAAAATACTTTTTTATTATTTTTTTGTTGTACAAACTACGAACTCCATTACAACAAAAGTTCTTACTCTTCATTTAAGGAGACGTAACCAAGCGAGAGTTAGGATTTGCAGCGATTCCTGGGAAGGAGGAAGAATTCAGGAACAGCATTCAGTTGACTATTGACTACGCAAAAGCTTTGAAATGTTCGAAGTATATAAAAAATTATTAATTATCTTCCTAATGAACGTCATTAGAAGCTTTTAGTGTTTTTAATGGGGCACAAATAATTTTTTTCTTCATAATTCGTCAATTTAAAAATGAATTTTTTTCAAATGGCTGATTAAATATATTTTATATGTACATTAGTCAAACGTATGACGATCTTTGATCTAAGAATTCTCACTGACGATTTTTTTTAAGGATTCATGTAATGGCTGGAATAGTCGAGAACGCTTCACCAATCAATGATAATGTTTACGAATCTAATTTACGGTATGCGGTGGATAAATTCGAGAAGGAAGGTATTGTGGGGCTCATTGAACCCATTAACGGGTATTCAGTACCGAATTATTACATGAATTCCTATGATAAAGGTAATCAATTGTTCAATTTAAATCTTTGTAAGAATAAATCTCATTTAACATTTCCCCATTTATTTTTCCCTTCGAAACTTTATTTATTTCATTAGTTTTTTTTTATTTTCATCGATGGTTTTATATATTTACTGTCCTCACGTATACCCTTTCCGGTTTTTACGTATTTACCTTGCCCCCCCCCCCCCCCCACACACACCCCGCTGTACCGCATTCGCCAAGGACCAAGGAAAAACCTCACCC
This sequence comes from Psyttalia lounsburyi, assembly GCA_030522865.1. Taxonomy (NCBI): domain Eukaryota; kingdom Metazoa; phylum Arthropoda; class Insecta; order Hymenoptera; family Braconidae; genus Psyttalia; species Psyttalia lounsburyi. Next base: position 5,663 of record JAPYZN010007230.1, on the reverse strand, counting down.
TGCGGGGAAAACCTTGACCAGGTACAGTCGTCCCTTTTACGATACGAATCGTGAGATCAGAGTGCTACAAATTTTTACAAATTTTGACTGCCGGTGACGGGAAGCGAACCTGGGTCATCGGCATGCCAGTCTAGCACTCTAACCGCACGGCCACTACCGTCGGTCGATGGTTTTATATATTTAATTTATTTAAAGCTGCCAAATATAGCCGATTGGGTCTTCTACACTTGTACTTTGTTGTTATATATTTACATGTTACTCAGGTCTCGCTGTGGTCAAGAAGCTCAACAGTCCCCACCTGAAAATCATGTTCGACATTTTTCATTTGCAACATCTGAAGGGGAATATTACAAATATGATCGTTGAGAACTTCGATCACTTGGGTAATTTGTTACTGACAAACCTGTAATTCTCTTGCTTGCTACAAGGGATGAAATTTACGTGTGTATTGTTAACTTTTATAGGTCATGTCCAGGTAGCTCAAGTACCCGACAGAAACGAGCCGGATACGTCAGGGGAATTGAATTATAAATACATTTTTTCAGTTCTTGAACAACTCGGATACACTGGACACATCGGGTTGGAGTATAAACCTGCGACGAAGACTGTTGAGGGGTTGAAGTGGATTAGTAATTTTGGATATTCTTTTTAGAGTTTTATATGGATTAATGTGTTCAACGTCATTTTGATTGGAATTAAAATAAAAAACTCTTCATACTGTGTATTGTCTCTTTTTATTTCTGTTTCCTTTTTGACGTGATAGAACTCGATTACTCAGCAGTATAACCCTTTGCTTAAGATGCTCAAATAATAATAATAAAATTGTTTGGAAATTGAGCGGATCTTTTAAATATTCCAGAATAAAATTTATTATTAGGAATACATTTTTTGGTGAAAGTTATAGTCGACCGCCTGTACCTTGAAATTAAACCTTTGTTAGATATCAAGTCGCCGTGGCTCCAATATTTATTCTGAACCTCAATTTGTTGAAAAAAGCCAGGTTGGTTGTCGCGAAATCAAAAAGTACATACCTCACCACTCTTTGCGTGACCCGGAACGAAGGGTGTGGACGTGGGGTGTCCGGTCCCAAAGACAACACATGTTGAACAAAAACAGACAAGTGACAACACAAAGATGATGTCAAAATTGACCAACAATGGTCCCTCGAACAGTCAACCCACACAACCACTGCCGACCCGTCTGTAGGCAATTTATTTGTAAAGAATTAAATGTTCACGTGTGGGTCAGACTGTCAAAGAGACCAAGTAGTCAATTTGGTGAGGGGGCAACAATTCCAACATTCGGGATCGGTATAAACCCACACAAATCATTTCTCCCAAAAACGGTTTTCCGATTCAATGTTGAGGCACGGAAACCTATATTTTCACCAGGTTTCAGTAAATTTAGTCAGGCGGACCTATACTAGACCAAATACCCTTCTATTTACCAAATACTCTTCTAACGAAATATTATCTAAAAGAATCTTCGGTAGTACAGTGATGAGTATTTCTCCCTATTCAGGGAAGCGCCAGTGATTTCCATGATGTACAATGACAGAAGGAGGAAGAGGTCAATAATTGCAACATTGTCTAATAATAATAATTCCATTTTTAATTAATTCTATACAATGTCCATATTGATTTCACAAGTAGAAATTCTTCAATACTCCACGCGCACATGTCATGTCTTCAAGTGTTAAAAATTCCAATTGGAATTCGCGAAAAAACTGTAACTTAATTTTTTGAAAACTACAATACTTGATTTCACTCTGTGATTCAAACAAATCATGATTTGTGGGGAGACAGCCCACGAATATTGTCATCGAGAATTATCCCACAAACATAATAATCTCTAAATCTATTAAAGAATCATCACATTGAATTCGTATTGTTCTCATTATCCAAAAATCTCAAACCACTGACAACACGTAAAAATAAATGGCAAGTTCTCGTTGGAACCTCGTCGAATTAGGTTGAAAAAAAAATCCTTGTGCTGAAGTTTCTTTGCCGTTAATAATTGAAAACTTATCGCAACATGGCAGTAGAAAATTTTACAATTATCAGTAAAACCATGAGAAAACTTGGTGACATCGAGTCCAACCACTGCACACTCCACTTACTTATAATGAATGATAAAATTTTTGTTCAAGTATTGTACAAAATATCGAGGGCGAAATGAGTTAGACTGTCTCGGTCTGGTTCACCAGGGGCTCGCTGGCTGTTGGACCTAGTACGGCCGTGCTAAAATGTTAATTGAATTTGTATGAAAAAATTGAATAGAATGTTCCAGTACTTGTGCTGAGAAGTTTCATCCTGAATGTAAGTTTTTTTCCCATCTTTCGTGGACAAAAGAATGAAATAAAAAAAATCACAGTGTCTTCAAGAAATTATTACAAACTCCATCTAATTTTTAATAACACGAAGAATGATCTAGTGGAGCTAGTGAAGTTTTTATTTTTATTTTCAGATGTTCACACATTTATTGACTGGCAACGAAAGAATTCGGTAAACAGCACCAGAAATGTCGGATGAAAATCCCCGGCAGAAGTTCCAGAACCTATTAAATTTCTTCATGCATAAGAGGACAAGTTCACAAAATGAAAATATAGAAGTCCCCCATAAATTTTAAGCAAGCGTTATCACGTCTTCATAAGCTGTCATGCGAACTGAATTTAAAAAAAACTGACTAAAATAAATATTTTACCCAGCACCAAGTGCAAGAATCGTTGCCTCTGCTACCAAACTCATATCATCGAGTGGGGACCTATGCCCAGAAATAAATGATAAATTCAAGAGTAATTAAAACTACATTAATAATTCCTGTTCATGATATCCAAGCTTGTTTAGCCGATTATCCTCCATGCTTGTTTAATTTCACAAAATTTTGATTATCGATAGCAAAAGCGAAAAAATAAATAAAGCTCTGCAAATAGGGAGAATAAAAGCAGGGAAATATTTATCACGAATTGTTTAGTAAATTAATTTCTCCATTACATCATATATTCTCCGTATTTTTCAATGACGTAAGTACAATATCTCTGAAAACTATAATAAGTCATGATTAGATGTAATTACATCAGATGTGTCATTAAATTTATTCAATTTCATTATTTACAAGCCATTTATGAACTAAATAAGGAATGTTTACAATATTTTTAACGATTATTTATTCATGGACCAGTGGGGTAAAATGGACACTTTTGTCATTAAATATTTATTTTTATGTTGAGTCTATGCGCAACTTTACTGATAAATTTGTTTCCTAATGGTAAGCATTTTTAAAAATGCCAAAATTTCCCAGTTTACCTCGCAGTTCCATGTTATGTTCATTTCAATCTCTATCTATCAGTTTCTAGAACTCTCCGATTATGTTTCACTCACGCTCGGCAGTTCGTCACTGATTATTTTGTTCTAGTTTTATTGTCTCGCTTGGAAAGCATAGTCTTAATAAGCCCCGATAAATAAGAGTAGTAATTGATACTCATCAACTTGGAAATTAAGTTTTTTTGCAGATATTCTTGGAAAAATGAGTAAGATTCAATAGCAATATGTAAATGTGGTGATTTTGGAGATACGTCGCCCCAGAAACTACTTATTGCACTTTTCTGGAGATTGTTTTGATACATGAGGGAATGACAACGATTTTATACGGAAAATAGTGCAGAATTGTCGACCTTGGATGATTTTCTAAATTTTTATAAAGTTTTTTTTTCTAAAAAAATTGGTTAGGGTTCCCATGCGAAGGACCCGCATTCTGTTAAAACTCTATTGGAATTGTATTCGTTTGTAATGTTAAAAAATATCTAAGTTGGTTATGTGCTTCTATTCTGATTATTCTGTCATTTTTATAAGTTTTTATTCTCTAGGTCCTCCTATAGGCAAATTCCTATTTTTTTGACTGCAGTTTGTCGTCCTTTCTCCGTACGAGAAAAATTAGTATCAGTTGATTTTTTGTATTTGATCATTTTCAGTAGAAATCGTCGTAAAAATTACATAGAGTGATAAATAATTTTGCGAAATACATTTTAAGGGGTACTTCTTGTGCCTCCACGGGAACTCCCCTCAAAAATGAATCGGTTATTATTTTTCTCTCCAGTTCATTGAATTTCAGTAAACACAAATCACTTGAACTGAAGAATCAATTCCAATAGAAAACTCATTCATGTTTTCCACACATTTAATTAATGGAAAAATAAAACTAAATTAACGAAAATAGTCGAGTCGTCAATTTTCGGTCACCCCTTCACTATCAATAGAATTTCCATTCCTCTCTACATTTGTCTATTCCCAAAATATATATGAAAGAAATTGAGTAAATTTCTGTCTATTATCAAATGTATGAATAAATATATCACATACAAAACAAAAATGATAGAAAAATCCAACGAATTCTGTACAGAATCCGATGAAATTTCTATCAAACTTTCCATCAATTTTCGAATAATTCCAGAACATATTCCGATTTTTTTAAATTAGCATTTTGAATGCCAAATATTCTACAGAAAAAATCCTAGTATTCGACATTTTCATAACATATCTTATTGAAAGATATGCTGTAAAAATTAGTCGCCGCAATTTCGTTAAATTTCTCCAAACGAAAGAAGAAAAAATGAATGTCGTGAAATTCTTACAGAAAATGTAAAAAAAATCATATATATATATATATAAAAAAAACAACTAATTTTTTGCTAATACAATAGAATTTTCAATAAATCCCCATAGAATTCGCTCCATTCTCCTCCAAAATTTTTCGATGCGATATCGAAACTAGAAAAAAAAAGGAATTCCGGAAAATCCCCGAGCAAAAACTAAATGTTTGTCGTCGACCAGAGGAATTCCTTTGACAAAGCAACCAGAATAATCGATAAAATACCTGAGGCAATAATTAAGTAGCTCATCGTCGACAATAAATTCAAGTCCTGTTATCACCCAGAAGTGTGTGGGTGTCCTCGTCGCAGAGCCTCTCCGGAAATGTTATTCCATCGCCAAAACTGTAAACCCGAATCCCAATTGTTCGTCTTCTAATTTTCATAACTCAATGTCATCACAATTGAAGTGGATCATGACTACCTCTTACGAATCATAATGGGTTGTACTCTATCCACAAAGTAAGTAACCAGATGCACAATACCTCTCCATGAGTAACGACTCGTGAGTAACGACTCGTTTAGGTAATATCGATTGACAATTGTCAATTTATTGTATCTCATGCATCCAACTAATTAATGACAACTAATCCAATCTCTGCTTCTACTAGTCTTGTTGGGAGAGGTTCTCATTCTCTTCGACGATGATAAGGCTGATGATGATGATTACTACTTGTGATGATTTTGATGACCGAGTTATTGTACACTGGAACTGCGGGAATTTTCCAAGGATTGCGATCGTTTCAGTGCTCGTTTGAATGGTCGGATTGACAAAATCTCTGACTATTTTGTTTTTGTTTTTTTTTTTAATTTTTATCGGGCGTCTGGAGAGGTGAATTGACAGTTATGAAAAGCATATTGACATGTTTGGGAGAGGGAGGAGGAAGTTCAGAGGCTCTTGTGGCTTTTCCGTTTGATAAATAGTATATTGTGCAACTAGTGCGTAAAGTAGCACTTTTTCGCACGAGCTGTGCATCGCTTGCTAGGCGATCACACGAGGCGAAAAAGGCGATACGCA
>JAPYZN010007225.1:0-17729 GCA_030522865.1 Psyttalia lounsburyi | reverse complement strand
AAGTGCTACTTTACGCACTAGTTGCACAATATACTATTGTATTTAATTTAATTTTTTTCATACTGGATCATTAGATTTGTGGGCATTTGGGGATGCAATGATTATCCAAGTTTTAATTCGCTCCAGTGATTCACTATTGCCATTAGCCTCCTCCTCTGCATGACGAAATGCCTTCTACAAACCATTTCTTTACCCTTTCTGTAACGGGTAAATTAACGAGCTCAAAAGTTTGACGACACGCATGGTTTGCTCGTGCAGGAAAATTTTGCCAAGACAAGTTTCAGGGAGGGAGAATGGCAGAGAAGTAAGAAGAAAGTGGGGTGGATGAGGGGGGGGGGTGGCAGGGGGGAGAGGGAGATGAACGAAGGCTCGAGGGTGAAACTACTGTGAGATATCTACTTTCCCCACATCGGCATCCCCCGGGAGCATCTTCAGGCTCTCTCTCGTAAGCCATGGCATGGATTAACCACGTTACCTGCGGTATAAACTTGCCATGTATTCGTGTGTATGTATTTTGTGTACATGCAATCTTCAATTCAAATGAGTTATTGATAAACTGGTGCTTTGTTTTCTTTCTCTCATTCTCTGGGTCAAAAAATCATCGATGGAGGGAGAGGTGGAGCGAAATATGGGAACCGAGGGAATAAAAAAAACATTTTTAATCCCTCCATTCACCCTGTGGGAGAGGGGGGAGGAATGAAAAATTTCATGAAAATTAATCGAGCATTTTATAAACTTCGTACCTCGTGTATTGAACTGAGAATCGAATGTTAAATTCAAAGTTTATCCACGGGTTTTACATTTTTCAGTTGTTATGAAAAATAATTATTAATATTTACTAGGTATGGTTTGTCAATTTTATCGTCACTGATAATTTGAATATTTGAGGTTGGATTTGTCTCTGGTCGCACATGATATTGACTAGTATCACTGTGCAGTAGATCAGAGACGAGTAGTCACACATTGTTCGGGGTACAGTGCGAGTGGTGGGTTTTCGCCCACTGTCTACTCCTCCATTTCTGTTTTCCTCCACTCGTTCGACTTTTTCTTCAACTCCCTGTCGTGTCACTGTGCGTTGTAGTTGGGTAGATGAAAGGCACTTCTATCCAGTGATAACCTCATCATTTTTTTTCTCTCTCTCTCTCTCCCTACAAAGAACGGGAGAGAAGCTGAAAGGAGTAACGAGAGAAATAAGAGGTGGATAATAAAACTAATGAAAAATGAGAGAATAGAAAAAGAATGAGAATGAGAGTTCGAAGGTCGCTAAGGCAGGCGGAGCCTTTCGTCCGTTTCCTGCCTGCCGCCAGAACGCAGGAGCCAAGTGATTACGTCCGAACCCTCTTTTCATTTTTTTTTTTTTTTTTCTTTTTCTACTCCTGCTCTTTGCCATCTTGTATCCACTCCTCCCTCGTCATGGTAAGAGTAATCTCCGTTCCGAACAAACACTTGGAACTTTTTTTTGCCGAAGATTCTGGTCGGGGGGTGAAAATCGAACATGACAAATAAATAAATTTATAACGAGAGTAAAACTATTGACTCGAGCTCGTTGCGAGAGAGGGGAAAAATTGTTTGGCCAGGGTGGGAAAATGAAAAATTGAAGAGATATTAATAGTTGGGGATGAAAAAAAAACCTCTGAACCCCACTAATTTTCTACACGACACGAGGCGGCAGGAAAACTTTTGCACAGGTCAAGTCCCCCTACTGGAGTAACTGTGAAAAAAAAAATCCGAGGGGGTAAAAAAAAAAAGAGGAATGTTAGCCCAAAGGCAACACACACCGGGGCGCTAGACGAAGCGGTGAATAAAAAGTATGAGGAATTATTAATTTCTTGAGAGAGGTGAGAGAGGAGGATGAGAGGAGAGTAGAGAGGGTTTAGGATGGACGGGCTCGAGATTGTAAGCTGTTCCGCTTCTATATATGCCGTGTGGCCAGGTGACGTCGGTGGACGGGGTGAAAAGAGACAGCAGTGAGGGTGAGACGGTGAATGAGGGAGAGGGAGATTGTTGGAGATGGGAGTGTGCGCGATGATGGGCGAGCGAGAAAGTGACAGGCGTGCGAGAGAAAGAGAGAGGGACGGGGGAGTGGGAGGGAGGGCCACGAAGTGGGACGGAAAATAGTGTGCAGCACTGGTGAACGAAGCGCGAACTGAGCGAGAAGCAGGTGGAATGGCGAAGTGAAGAGGGGGGGGAGAGGTATTGGGTGTAAGTACAAGTATATATAGGTTTTTGGTTGGAAATCGTGTGGTATGGAGTTGCATCGTGAACGCAGACTCGCTTGTACTCGGGCAACTCCGCTGGCCGATTGGCTGACGGTTAGTCATGAGGGTGGGAGGACGAGGCGGTTTGAAACCCGATGTACATGGCCCAAGCGATCCTCGGCTCAGCTTGCGCGGGTCACCCGGCAGTTGTGTCAAGCTAGGCGATCGAGTAGGACGCTCTTTTAATCGTTCCACCTCCAAAATTTCTATTGTCCCAATAACTGAAACCCACCTATTTGCTTATTAATCATTAAATCGAACAATAGATAAATTATTATTATATATTTGAATATTAAGCGGAATTAATCGTGTGCACAATCAAAAAAAAATTATTAAATACTCTGTCGTTGCAGTACAATTGTCATTTCATCGATCAAATTGTCTACATAAAAATAATACATCTGTCTGTTATTTAAAAAATTAAATTAACGACGACGTCAGTCTGTACTACTTCCATCTTCATTCGTCATTAAACGACAGAGGAGAGAGAAAAAAAAGTAATTGCAGAAACGAGAGCTACAATTAGTGGGTTCAAGAGAAGGAGAGCAAAAGGAGCGAGGGGGAGACAGAGCGAGCAAGAGAGAGAGAGAGAGAGAGAGAGAGAGAGAGAGAAAGAGAGAGAGAGATTGAGAAATAGCAAAAGGTACAAAACTGACAGCCAAAGATTACTTGAGTATGAGAATTGTGGAAAACTCATTACGAGGAATGTACAGATGAATCGTGCGTGTACATGTGGAGCTTGTGTGTGACGTGCCTGTAGTAGCCTCAATCACGCGAAGAATACAGACAACGTTGTATGTAATAATATCCAAGGGGCCGCGCCACGCCGTCTCGACGACTGAACTGTGGGTGTCACGAGTGAGATAGCCTAACGATTATACCGACCGAGAGGTACGTCATCAAATAGCTACCCCCCATTCAGTCATACGCACGATCGGCGGATTGAAAAAAAATTTTATTATTTTAACGCAAAAATTACACACATACACACACACAGACAGACACGCGCGCGAGCTTACATGTATGTTTCTCTTTAATCCAGGAATGAGGAACGGAAAAACTTGCAAATTGTCCTCCAGCGCTCTCAGAAGCCTCTCAATATTCCTCGAGTATTACTAACTCATTAAATATAAAATAATAAAACCAATGAAATTGATTAATTGAATTATCCCGAGGGGTGATAATAATTGCAGGACAATCAAGACTGTTAATCGACGAGGAGAGTATTTAAAAAGGAAAAGAAAGAAAAACAATTGCAAAAAATAAGAGGAACTGTAAGAAATTGTTCTCTCTCAATTTTTGTTGGTAACTTGGGAGATTCGGAGCTTATTGAACATGTGATATGATCAACAATTATACATAAAAAAAAAGCAATCCTTACGCATAAAATATAAGCATATCCACGTAATTTAGTGGGGTTGATCCAGTGATATGAAAAAAACTCTGTCATTCTAGACTACTTTTTCTCATTTCAATTCTGATTCAATTGCACAACTCCAATGTCGTGTGGGAGTGTTTCATTCATGTGCTTTTTCATGGGGATAAATTAAAGGAGAGTAAGAACAACAGAACGGGAAAAGTGCAGCCAATGCAGTGACAATCATTCTCTCAGCATACGTGAATACCTCATCACAACAACTGCTCGACAATCCCGCTCAATCGCGCGTACAAAGAACACTTGACTTAACTCATACGACAAATTATACTTAAATCTAAATAATATCAATAATAATATTAATAATATTCCATTACATAAATAAATTTGATGTGTGACTGTATAGCGTCAGAATTGGGACGTTACATTGACGGAATCCTGCATTTTTCATCGTACCTACGTCGTTTCAATTATTGCGTGCGTCAAATCAATCAATAGGACAATTCTGTCCATAAACTTGAAAAGAAGGAAAAATAAAACAACAAAATAAATAAATAAAAAACATTAAAAACACTAGTCTAGTCGTATAGATATTGTCAATGAAATAACGTTAAAAATTGATTTCATTGAGTAATTTGATAGTTTTTTTTTTTGGAAAAATTGAAAGACATCAACGACGAAATTGTAATCGATCGATAAATAAATAAAATACCCAACAAAACAAACAATACGGAGAGGACAAAAGTTTGAGGAACTAACGAGAGTTGTGAGGCAAGGACTGCAAAAGAGAAAGGAAGAAAGCTTGGGGATAGGGAGGGGGAGAGAGGAGTTTCATGCGAGAATTTCATACCGAAGGTGAAAAAGGAGACTAGTGGGACAAGGCAAGCGGCCTGACAAGGAGACTTAGTTCAGCGAATAAAGAGGGAAAATAAAACGGCAAACTGTGGCGGTCAACGAGAAGTGGATCTCCAGATACTGACGTAACGAATAATACTCTGGGTAATGGTTGGATTGATCCACTGAGACACTGTCCACTGTACAATTTAAAATCAGTACATCTGGGACTTGGATCCCTGGTTAAATCACGAGGACTCATTGTTGCTGTTGATCGTGAAAATTATCATAAATATTGTCCAACATCAGTGGTACGAATCACCAAAGACGAGGAGTTGAGCACTGTTAAAGTAGGCCCCCACACAATCACCACGTATTTTCATTCGTATTCGTTTGTGCCGGGAGGTGCGGTACCCCTGCCACCGGCACTGCACACAACAAATCCCGGTTTCACCAGTCATCATTTGTTTGGCCAGCAGGGCTGTAGTTTAGCCTGCACCTGCACGTGTACCTGCACAGCAAGCATCGTATCAGCGGCTGCCGCTGCTGCTGCCCATCATCCACAGTCGCATCATCATACACGCACCCTTGGCTCAGCATCCCGTTGTGCCTCCCCTCCCCCCCCCCCCCCCCCCCCGATTAATATGTGCTCCATTATATTTTTAACTTTAACGAGTCACTTGCAAGAATTTACTCACTTCTACTCTGCCGCCAATATACTCATTTTTTTTTCATTCAATCCTGATCAACTGAATTTTTGCGACAAGGGTTGATCAAATTCCGGATGAATTCAGTCGTCACGCGCGTCGTGATAAATTATTTCCATCGTTTACCCTGTAAACAGGCGAGTTCAGTCACACCGGGTAAATCTGCAACGACCATATTTACCCTTTTCTCTCAGTATTTGCCGCTAAATCCTCGCACCTATCCCTCAAATGTTGTCAATAATTCTTGGTTGTATATAGCAATGAGCTGGAGAAAAAGTATTGATGGATATTATACTTCTCTCTCTCTGTTATCTCCAATATCAAACTTTTTATTTATGTTTTCGCAGTGTTGTATTACACAGTTTTTGTTTTTTTTTCCACAATTTTATTTTCTCTGCTTCTCTCCCTCCTCCCCCCCATCTATCTCTGTCTCTCTTTACTCAATTTATGTGGCAACTACTCGCTGAATTGCAATCTTCTCGAACCTTGCATCACTTGAAGCCCCTGCGCAGTCCACAATAAGTGTCTTGCAATTAGCAATCTCTCCAAAGTTACCTGTGTACTTTCCATCCGAGCTTCCGCTAGTTTTATGTATACTCAGTTTAGGTCGTTGTTCCGCACTCTCGTCAAGTAGGAAAATTTTGTGCCCAATGTCATTTGAATTCACAAGAAGTTGCCGTCCTCTCCTACCTCCAAACATCAGACAAATATTCAACTTTAACGATGAAAATGGCCGTTAGTAAAACAAATTGTGGACTCTGTAGAATGACAATTTTTCAAGAACGCAAATTTTACCTGTTATAAATATTTCAATGGAGCCGTTGGAGTTGCTCTGATTGTCGAGTAAATTACAAATTTTGCACGATGGTAATGAATAAATCTTCATCATTCACTCATCAATAAATGTCTATCCGATACTGTCCAAGTTCCTCTCATCGTATTACCTTTTTTTTTTCTTCAGTATTCGAGGAGAAAAAAGCTTTCGAGTATCAGAGGCATTCCTCTTTCTCCTCTCGCACGTGGCATTCGAAGATTAATTCCCTCGAGTGCTTCTCCTGTTTCCAGCGCCAAGTACTCCGGTAAAGAGCGACTTTGAATACCTGTGAATGGGTCATTAGGTGCCTACGAATCGAAGCGAAATGCCTCCAACCGCAACGCAAGGCGACACAAACCTCCGCCAAGGGGTGTGATATTGTACTTCTGTTGCTGAAAATGGAAAAAAAAAAAAATTGGTTTCCTCTTATTTTTTCCGTCTATATCGAAATCCCCCCCATTCGTGTTTTTTTTTTTCCAAAAAAATAACCCTTTACCCCCCCCCCCCCCCCCCCATGATTTCCGATTTTCCAGTGAAATTTTTGCCTCTGCAATGCACACTCAGCCAAAAATCGAGTGTCAGTGAAAGGGGTTTCAATTGTTGTCAGCATTTTAGAGACATCCTCATGATATCTTCACTACGTACAACGTACGTATGTAACCGCATTATGGAATATGTACGGGATACCCGTTAACCATGGACGATTAGAGATTTTGCTCTTCCATGAGAATTAGTTGGCACTGAAGCTGAGCTGGGTTTTGAAGCCCGGGTCAAGGAAACCACATAGAAGCTCATTATACCTTCCGCATATACATTAATACAGTGCAGAGAGATCTGCTGAAACGCGAATTATGGTGGGAGGACGGTGCTTTGGGTGAGCGTAGAGCAGAGGGTACGCTGTGGTAAGTTAAATTAGCCTGAAACAGAGCATCTCCTATCCGTTTGTCTTGGCGTATAAACCTCTTTGAAAGGATAGCCTGTGGATGGTGGCTAGTCTTTTAAACTCTGTCTCTCTATCCTCCATCCTCTGACGAACGATACGTTCAATTATTTTTATTTTTTTTTTTTGCTTCCGAATGCAAATTTTGTAATCAGTAAAATTTAAGTTTTTGATTTTTCTTGTTATATCAATCGTATTTGATGACACGCGTCCGAAAATACAATTTTTGGATCGTGTGCGAGCGTATGTAAGTATGTGTGATAATCTTTGATTAAAATTTCATTCATTGATTGATTTTGTCTATTTTTGATTTTTTTCAAAAATTGCTTTTTTCGTGATCGCTAAAAAAATGTTTGAAATTAATTGAATGACTAGTGGCTAGACTTGTGAACTCTTTCTCTCTATCCTCCATCCTCTGACGAACTATACGTTCAATTATTTTTATTTTTTTTTTTGCTTCCGAATGCAAAGTTTGTAATCACTCAAATTTAAGTTTTTGATTTTTCTTGTTATATCAACCGTATTTGATGCCACGCGTCCGAAAATGCAATTTTTAGATCGTGTACGAGCGTATGTACTTATGTGTGATAATCGCTAATTAAAATTTAATTTATTGGCTGATTTTTTCTATTTTGGAATTTTTTCAAAAATTGGGTTTTTCGTGATCGCTTAAAAAACGTTCGAAATTACTTAAATAACAGCTGAAGAAATTCATTCCTATGACCCCTTCACAGAGTTCGAACATGCAGGTAATGGCATTAATTGTTATTCCAAATTTTTTCAAAATTCGTTTTTTTCTCTCTCTTTTTCCCAATTTTATTGATGTCTTCGTACATAGGCTTCAAATGGATTCAATAATAGATTAAAATCTTCCTTTAGATGCCAGCAAGTTTACCTTGAAAGTTGCTTATGCTAATTGCGCTCATTAATTTATTTTTCATGAAGATATTGGAAAATTTTGGAGTCTTCACGAATTTTCCGTTCAAAGTTCCCTTTTTGATGACATTTTCAAATGTGATGGTCTGAATCTACCCCGCTGTGCATAAATATAATATTCTCAATGAAATTCCCTTGAAATATAATTTTTTGTGGAACAGGCCCTGGAAATAATAATATTCGCAAAGAAAACTTTACTACATCCGCTGCCAGAGCAATTTCCCCCTGATTCTGTTGATCACCGGTGACCGGTGTTTATTATTTCCATTTGATTCACTACCCGTCATAATTATCACTGCAAGTATCAAGCAATTTGGCAAATATAGAGTGCATGGTTATGTCGTATACACGAGGATAGACAAGAGGGTCAGGTTTGGTACATTATCCAAAGCCCTTTCTTTCCCGAGGCGCTCGCCTCGTCCGCTTATTTCCTCGTTCACCCTGGCAACTCTCGAGCATGCCGCTCGGCATGTATCTAATTACCTAATGACGTTAGTTAGACTCAGATAGCCGAGGATTCACCTTGGGCCCTCCCTCTCCTCGCTACTTGAGAGTGAGTGAGACCAGTTGATGTACATGTGTCTCATTCTTCTCACTCCCAGTGGACTCTTTATCTTCTTATTCTCCACTCTCATTCATGTATACTTTTTCTCGCTATCTTTCTCTACCAGCTAGTACTCGAGCTTGGTCTCGTTACTCGGTCATCCCTCGTTGCCCACTATACGCGAACAAAATGAAACGCGCACTGCTTCGTACTCGTTTTAATTAGGAGTCGCACATGAACATATAATCCAAATATCATTATAATTTAACTTGCAATGCTTGAAAATTTTATCCCTTTAAATTCTTTATTACCGTTGGAGTGAGTTCGTCGGAGGGGCCGGCGAGGGGCCGAGAGGAGCCGAGTGGGACTGGGAGGGGTCGGGCGAGGGTGAAATGATGTTATTTTCAAACCGAGTTATTTGAATTTAATGAAAAATAACTGAGAAATGACGGCATCATTCTCGTGGGCATCCGCGGTCAATCGTTACGCCACTGTTGCACGGCATTACGGTGTGCGGTACCGAGCCGTCAAGTTCATATTGCCGGTTTCCTGTCATTAACGTGCCGCAACCGAGCGCTACTGTATGCACATGCTAGGCTTAACGTGTGTGTGTGTGTATATGCCAACAGTACTCCACAAGCTTCCACCGCACATTTCACTCTACATATATATTGAAGGAATATCTGGCCTATGGCTCTACATCCCCTCGCTATCGTATACGGTATGTACTATACTTGGACGCGTGGTTTGAAATGGGTATGTGCCAGTCCATCCGTCTACTTGTCAACGTGAACGTCATTCGGATCAGAGGCTTTCAGCTTGTAGGCCCGGGCCTGCTACATTCCCCAGGAACTAATCGCCTTTTCCATCTATATATACCAAAATCCTATGATCGGAGCTGGGGAAAATAACCTCCCCTCGGTAGCCACTAGTCGGGGGGGCCAATCGAGACTCGTGCTTTCTTCGGATTTTTTTTCCACTGCTTGTCGTTGCCCTGCGCCTCGTTCTCCTCCTCTTTATCCAGTTTTGTTTCGTTTTTTTTTTTTTTTCGGCAATTACCTGTAATGCGGCTGGAGAAAAGATAGAGCACTGGGGTAGCAACAAGTGAGGCTGCGTTCGAGAATATCGGGGATAAAAAGGAAATGTCCCTAGACTGCATTCGCCCTTTTTGATTCTACGCTTTTACTCGTGTATTTTCCTGCGGCTTTTCACTGGGCGGCTGCACTGGGTGGCTTGAGAATTTTATTTCATCAAATGGAATTGGTTATTCGGGGGAGGTCTAGGTCTGTCCATACGTCTTCTACAGCCCCTGCATTTGGGGGATCATAAAAAGGTACATTCAACAGCTGGTGACGTGTCGTGAATTATGGATCCGTGGGAGGTGCGGGGAATGATGAAAGAATAATTTGTTTTATATTATTGCACTGATTATTTGGAATTGATACTATCTCAGTCATTTTTAGCGCTTTATACTCGATTAAGGGAGGGAAATGTTGATTCCTTATCGGAATTTGAATCTCGGCTGAATGTTGATTACTGCCATCAGCATTAGCATGTAAAGTTTACTTGGGGAGTATTTTTTTCTTCTGTTTAGTTTAGAATCTTAAAATTACATGGAGAGGAGAAAATAAAGCAAATACAGTCGTAGCATCTGTGGTAGTCGTCTTGGGAAGGCGAAAGCACCGAGACCGACGTGTTTCTTGGCTGTCACATTAGGGGGCGACGGGGCGATAGTAACTGTGCTATTTCCTTCGAGTTTAATTTTTCTCTTACTGCGTTCTTCTCTCATTACTCGGGTGTACTATATAAAGTAATAGAAATTCGCCAAATCCACAGAGCGAAAATTACTCGAAGTTTATTTCTATTTTTTATACAGTGTATTGGTTGAAAAATATGATGGACTCGATTGCGTATTGATTTCAGGTATATTTACTCAATTATTTATTTATGCTTGTAGTTGTGGATTTTCGCCTGTAGGAGCTATCGCATTTTACTGCTGTTGAATTATTTTTAGTAAGGGGGATCAATTGAGAGAAAGTGAGAGTTCATTTTTTTTATCGGAATCAGTCGATTGTTTAGGATGGAAAATAAATAATAATGGAAATTGAAATGGAGAGTAATTAATTTTTCGCACGAGGTGAAGTGTCATTTTGCACTGGGAACGGCTTGAGGGAATATTTTTAAAGACAGTACTTCGAGAGTATGTACACCGGTTGTACGTAACTTTGATACAAGTGAAATTCTTCAAGGGTGATGCAATAAAATTATGCCTCAACAATGCGAGCAGCTTTCATTGTTGCTGCGTTGTGTCATTTTGGTTTGTAGAAAAGCCGGAAATTCAGCATCGCTCTTGAATAGCACCCGCTTCTTCCCACCGATGAATAACCCTGCGGCGAGGGCCGAAATAGAAAAGCAAATAAAGACAGGGGAGGACAATAAAAGAATTGCATTCGTCGATAATTACAACCCGTCGGTATTTTTCTAAATACATAATTTCCAAAGCAAAAATTATTCTTGACTAATCAAGGGCGGCAAAAATCAAAATCTGACAATGACAGAATAATCCTAGAAAGTATGATAAATAGGAAAAGAAAAAAACCTCAAGCGAAGTATAAATTAACAAAACAAAAAATAATTGGCCCAAGATTTTTCCTGTCCCTCAGGATTATCGAGGATACAAAAAATTAATATTCAGGGACGATCGAGTGGGGCAAAATGGGAACGTCTGCAATCGGCAATGACTCAGGATCTGCCGAGTGAAGTTATAACAATTTACAACAATTTTTAATTCGTACCAGAGCCCGTGTTTTCTGAATATAAAAACAAAATTATTCAATTTCACTCAGCCGATCCCGAGTTCCTCTCCCTCCAGTAGACTTTCTCCTCCTCCCCCCCTCCCCCCCTCCCTCTCCTTGTAATGATTAAATCCCCAGCAGCGTAAGACTGATAATCAGATGATGCAAAGACAATAAAACCCGTCCCTACCCGTTGCCCACCCGAAGGTGAAGTGCACGTGTATCAGGTGCACTAGGAGAGCGGTTGAAAATTCTGTACATTGTCGAATGCGGAAACAGGGTGACACCGACATTGCGCCATATATATATATATGCCCTGGTGTCTGGTGATGAAAAACGAGTTTATACAGATATAAGTGTGTAACATGGCTGCATGTGCGTTGTAGCGGGTTATGGGAGATCGTGCGTTCTGACCATAAAAACATGGCTCTCGGATATAGCCAGGCAGTAAAAATAGTTAAAGCCCCCTCTGTGTTATCCAGTCTAGAATGAGTATATGGTGTGGAGGGGGGAGGGGGGGCTGAAGGGGTTGGCTACGGGTCATAGTGGCGAGAGTTACGTCGGCCTTGGAATGGAGTAAAATCATATTGGCCAACAGTACACTATCGTTATACCGTTACGATGTTTCGGTTTGACGAGAATCAATGCTGAGTTTATGATCGCGCTCCTGGGCATTGGTGGATAGTCGTTGGAAGCTTTCTGCGAGAGAGTTAACCAACCGTACCATTAGCCATACAGAGGTCATTAAGTGCTTTCATTATTGATGGTTATGGGAGAGTTCATGATGATTTTAAAATCCTGATGGTCGATAAATAAACAATTGGCTTTTTTTTTTTTGGGGGGAGGGGGGGTTAGTCCTATTGCTTTGCCCGGCGCAAGCTCCGCGGGAGGAATAAAATTTTTGCCACTGCTGTCTGGTTGCCAAACCACAACACTCCAAGTCAGTTGATACGAGTTTCTAGAAACTCGTTTGTTTCTGTAAGACCAGCCCTCCGGGCAATCCTCACGATAGTTACAGTTACCGAAGCGGTAAAGCTCTGTTCAATGACCACATAAATTGGTACAGAGACAAATGCATATACCTAAGTTGGTTACATTAACGCACGGTTGTTGCGCCAATTCATGCAGTCTGCAATGGAACTGCTGGGTTTATGATTGAATACGGATATTTCTGATAGTTTGGTCGTTACAAGATGTTAATGCACACGCTCGAGCCGATCAATCGATGGGATATATGAAAATTTCCGGGTATTAGGGGGTTTAATTATACTGCACTGAGAAATAAGGGCTCATTACACCCAACTAATGACCTTTTGGCGAAAATTTTGAGATACGCGAGTTGAAATATTCGGTTAAAATTATGGAACGATTTATGGAACTCGCGTGATACGGGTTCAGCCAATTTTTATGGGAATTGAGGAGAATAAATATTTAATGTACTGTAAATTAGCCAGTCTGTCCCCGAAAAAATACTTAGTAGTCGCATAATTTTTCTTACTTGTTTAAAAATTTTTAATTCAATTTTAAATTTTTATTTTAAAATTTTCCTCACAGATTGCGTTTCGAAACGGAACTCTTAGGTCTTGTTGCTCGTAATGTTTCTTGAATTTATTCACATATACACTTCTCTCATTTGATAATATAAAACATATTTAATCGGCAAAATTAGAAATTTTTTCTCTCCGTGAGCTATCCCACAAAACCTCTGCCAACGAAGTCTCTTAAATTTCCGTCTGTTCACTGTATTCAAATAAAAATCCGAAATACTTAAATACCGATATAAACAATTATTGCTAAAATAGCGAAGGTATTTTGCGGAGTAAACTTGGCAGTGACGGATGATAAATGCGAGACTCGAGAATAATCCACATTTGTCGCATTAAATTTTCATTTCTCGGGGTAAAGAGCCGCATAGAATGTCGAGGAGGAATTGATTTTTCCTCATTGTTTTGTGCCTGCTGACACCTGGTAATAAAACCTGGTCAACATTTGAACACAGGTATATTTATAGCCAACTGCAGATACTTATCAACACTTGGTATACCGTTGGTGTATGCTATGTCGCATCTCCTCCCCCTCCCTCCCTCCTCGGCAGCCCTCCTGTCGTGGCATTAATTGGACAAGGAAATTTACTTAGAATTCCGACGTGCTGTGCCACGTCACCAGGTGCATGAGAAAGCGTCCACGCGGAATATTGTAATGGGGGTTAAAATTCATTCGGGCGTCGTATATATTACAAACGGAAGGTAGTATATACGTGAAGTACAGTGTGAAAGGCCCGGTGAGGCGCGACTTTAGCCAAACAGGGGACATAGAAACGAGCTAAAATCTCTGCCTTACCTCCTCCTCATTCCCCTCAACATTGCTACCAAACTAACTCGCACTCTCAACGGGACGCGCAATAGTCAACTGCCTGGGGACGACTTCAGCCACCCCCTCAGTCCGTATCTTCCCTTACTGGATCGACGCAAGTTTGTCTCCCGATTAGACATTTATGACCCGAATGCCAACTACCCGTTAAAGACGCTAATTAGCGTCGTCGTTAGAGTTTAGTCAGCCGCGAATAACCATTTTCACTTGTGCACTGTCAAGTTTAGATATTTGTTATGGGAATTTTCATTATTTGGATATATTTAATTCAGTTTAGGTGGTAGTTTATGACCGCAAAGTTATGGATTTTTTTATATGGTCGCCAGTGTTTGTCCCGCGTTATTACTGAGATGACATTAATTTTTTTAATAGTGCGGGTATTTTTTCGAATTTTTGGATTTTACTGGGTTTAACGAAGTCGTTTCGCCATTGGAATCCCTTCTTTAGGCTCCCTCTCCTTTCTCTTTCGGGAATTTACAGAAAAAAAATATCCTTCGTAAACGACGAGATTTGGAAACTTTATTTGCTTTTTTGAAATCGTTATCTACTTTTTTTTTTAATCATTGCAATTGACGTATTAAAAATTATAATTACGATGTACGTAATTACAAGAATTGTCATTTGTTCAATAGAAAAATCACACGATTTCGTTTTTGGAAAATGGAATTTTGGAAGAAGTAGAAATAAATTTTTGACAGCGCAAAATTTCAAAATTTTGAGCTGGTAAAGAAATAATTAAATAATTTAATGAGCGAGTTTGTTCTTGAGCGGTGCAATAGCCGAGAGCAAGACTTGACCCACTTGTTTAAACTAATTTTCTATTAAAATTATATTTCGAGTTTAAAAATATCAGAAACGGGTACAAAAAAAATTGACGTAAATTATATTTTTTAGGATTAATAATCGGTGGATGCGCCTTCTCTCGAGGTTATTATTAATACGTTTATGTATCAATTTATTTACCAATCAATATTTTTAACTGAGTACATTTGGTAGATTAAAAGTAAATATAATTATATTACTTCAAATATCGCGCCAAAAAAAGACGATCTGTGCAGTCAGCCCCTCGTCCGTATATCAGTCGAGTGATCTAGAAATATTTGCCATGATTATTGATATTTGCAATATTTTCCCACTCTTATCCGGCGATAAATCGCATCGAGGTGAGGTCACTGGAGGTGAATACATGAAAAATCGCAATAGCTCGAGGTCTCGCGCTAGTGAAATTCGTATGTCCCGAAATATCAGTGGCCTCTCAAATGTCATTCTATCCATTCATCCACTCCTTAATTTTCCTCTTTTCGTATCTTCCACTTCAGCTCATAATCACTTCCAAGAGTTCTCCGAGGATTTTCCCGGAAAATTGAAAAGAGAGAGAGAGAGCGGGGGAAAAAAAAAGGAAACACAGTATGGTTAAAGCAACCAGTCAGAAAGAAGTACTTTTCCTCGAGTAATTATTGTAAGATCTCCCTGCGCCCCCTTTCTCCCTCGCTCCTCTCCCACTCCTTATTGCATCTCCCTGAGTAATAGTCGGCATTGCATTTCGAGAAATGGAGAAAACTCGTGGTTTCTTCTCTGCGTCCGACCGTATCCGCCTGACTCCCCTTTGTCCGAACAAAGTGCCTGAATTTTCGCGGACTCCCGCAGATTGTACATCCTTGGCTTCGGCTACTTTGGCCCGTCCGGGGGGGCTGTATGTACTTCCTACTATATTGTAATTCTCTCATAGAGCAAGTTGCAGGGCATCTCAAGCCGATTATCGGAACATTTCGGAGTTATAACTCGCTCTTGTTGGAAAAACAATGGCAACTCGATACACGTTTTACCCGCCTCCGTATCCATTTCATCTGAGACTGAATTATTGATTCTGATGTTTAGGTTGTACTGCCGGAGTCTTCTAGTCACCTCTAATTCATTTCCAATTTTTTCTCTCTCATTAAGATCCCTCACCTCTTCACGACCGATGCCAAGCTCTCCCTTGAACGAGCTTTCCTTTCAAACAATTCGTAACTGCGGGGGAAAAAAATGAAAAAAAATATTGAAAAAAATTCTACGGAAGGCAGTAGACCGTGTCACATTTTTATTTTAATAAAAACTATTACTGCGAAAAAAAAACAAAGTAATAATAACAGAGCTGTTGTATGATACACGAGATGGTGTGGGGGTGGAGTTGGATACATGCCCAGTCAGCGCGAGCTTAAATTTCGGCCCTATCTCCGTCTGCAATCGGCAATGCCATCTTTCCTAATAGCCGCTACGTGTCTGCGAATATATATCTAGCAATGGGCCACCAAGTTTGCTCCACTGAGACGTTAATTAACGTTGTAAAACAGTCATTTGATTGTGAATTCCCAGTGTTCATTGGTAAAATCGATGGGTATATTGAAAAGTTCCCCCTGGTCTAGGTGAATCCTGATGAAGGAATACATAGTAGTAGCTGGAGTATTCGTTACGAGCCTATTAGGCGATCGGTATGCATTCTCGAGTGCACCCTTGGGAGTCATACAGGGAGTGGGATCGGTTGGGGTGGGCCGGGCGCCCATGAATTTCCAACTAATCGAGCGAAATTTCCGAACGGCTTTGAGTCCTCCCCTAAATTACCTATGGATGATTGAGGAGACAATTATAATTTTCGACAATGTTACCTTGAATTGCAATCTTTTTTTTAACATTATTCAGGGACTACAGGAGTGCCCTCAAATGTCCTCCCAGTGGAGGTTGATTTGTCCTCATCGATTTTTTTTTTCCATCCCCATCGGCTCTGATTGAAAGATAAAAGGGGGGCATTAGCTATCGTATTATGATCCATCGGGATGTCATACGAGGAGGTAAATTCACTTGACTCCATGTACAGAGAGGGAGAATTCTAATAGAGGTTCTGCATACCACCACTATCCTGGCATCAAGAACGAGATGAATATATAAAGCTCGAGGTGTTGGAATCTCGGCAAAATATACCCGCCACTGGATGACTCCATTTCTACCGCGGATTCTATTACATCATTCGCCGTGACGTATTTCCGGGGGGACAAAACTCTTTCGTGAAACCATCCACTCGTCTCACCAGCATCTCTCCCCTCTCTCACCATTTTATTTTGTGTTTTTCCCTCTCTTATTTCATCATTCTCCTCCTTTCACTCCACTCCGTCATCGGTGGGTGAGGCTCGAGTGTCGCTTCTCGTTGAGCCAAGGAGGCGCGTAATAAATTCGTTTTACCCGATAAACTCCAAGCCCCGTGCCATGGATTTCGAGTGATTCGCTCGCGAACGAGAGTGAGTTTAGAGAGGGGGAGGGATGGAGTTATCCGTGACGAGATCGATTTGAGCATGAATCGATATCACGATTGAAAAATAAAAAGCTCCTTTAAGGTGCTGGGAGTTTGAAATAATCTAATCGACGAGCTTTACGTACGTCACTCCTTCGTTCTCTCTTTTTGCATTTGTCGTTTTTTTTAATATATAAACCTGCAGACGTTGCGACACGACGCGATCGTACTAGATAACCGAGAAATGGGGGGGAGGGGGTGAGGGGTAGTGTTGATCGGGTACGGCCGAGAAACCCAGGGAACACACACGTTACGGGCGCGTGTTATCTATTAGTCGGGGCGTGATAAACGATTCGCTTCCTTCCTCGGCAACTTGCCGGAGTAAATCCAATACTCTGGGCACAGCTCGTGTTTCTACCAGCAGACCAAGGGGGGCCGAGGGTTTTGGTAGTAAAATGAATGCCGAGGATAAAGGGCCGAGGTACAACAACAAGCCAGGTTGGAATGAACGATCGAGGCAAGGCTTGATCAGGCTTGATCTAGGATTGATAAAGACTGGTTGAGGCTCGACAGCCAGGATTGAATCGAGCTTGAAGGAACATTGAAAAATAACTAGGTTTCCAAGGCTGGGGCCTTGAGGATCAAGCCTCGATCCAACCTTGTGTTTAATGATTGTATCAGGGTTGTAATCCAGATCTCGTTGCAGCATGTGTGGAAATGCTGATTCTTGCTGGACGAACAAAATAAAGATTTACACATTTATTGAATAAAAAAAGAGGAATTGAAACGGACATTTGTTGTAAGAATTTTGAACTATTTAGATTCAACTTAAATCGCAAATAAAGAGACAATGGATTCTTCGTAATTCCACGTTTCTATGTATAATTGTCG
>JAPYZN010007195.1:0-11326 GCA_030522865.1 Psyttalia lounsburyi | reverse complement strand
CTGGGTAGATGAGGAGATCCCCAGAGGCCGGTTTTGTCGAACCTTCCGCAAAGGTTCGGCTGGCGCCCAACAAATGAGTGCTAGAGGCAGGCACCCTTATGTTCGGATATTTCTCCTCGGTGAACAACCCGAGAAAATACCCTTACACTCTTCAATAGGAGCAGATGTAATACCTAGATCTTGGCGTGCTGCGGAGAGGTCTGACCGACGATGCTCTCTTACATGGGTATAAACCGAATGAGCATTCCACCTACTTCCCAACTCACAACTCATATCTTCCCAAATTACTGATTTATATGGAGGGAAATCGTTTGTTTTGAAGTGTTTCATGAACTTCTTTATAAGGTTCCTTGCCTCCGTGGAGGAAACTGCTAACGGTCTGCCAGGTTTTCTCTCATGAATTATTATTCTCTTTTTTCGTCCGCTAATAATTTCTATATTCTTCTTTTTCTCCCCGGCGGGAGCAAAGTACACACTTCCCTCCCGCTGCGCGGGAGGGAATTGTGACTTTCCTCCTACGCCGGGCAGAAAAATCATGTTCTCACCACGGAAAGTAAAATAAAGGAGCCTTACTCACGTGCTTACCACGTGCTTACCACCCTCGCCTTCGGCTCGGGCGGTAATTCTGCACGTGAGCAAGCCTCCTTTATTTTACCTCCCTAGGTGAGAAATATACTATTTCCTCTTCGTTTTTGTCTATTGGTAAGCATAACAGATTAGTTATTCTCAACAATTAATAATTGCTTGGATGGTTACAATTGTTGGGAATTTTTACCTCAAAATTTTCACAACTGAATAAGCTGGTTTATGATCAAGCAAATTCACTTGATGTATTGATTGAAGTCTTCAATTCCCCAATCCCGTAGGCTCTTCAATTCAAAAATACATATCTTGATTAATTCCGAATTATTGATGGATGATTTTCACAATCGATAGGTTATGGAAATGCAGTAACAATCATTGCTCCAAAATGAAATTATAGTGGTGTTGATTAATTGTTACCAACTGCATTTAAAGATGACTCTTTCCGTTATCTTGGGCGTAAATTTTTTTTTAGAAAAGGTGGTATTTACAGAAGTCATTCATTGCTAATTGATCAAAAAATGTAATCTCGAGTGTTTCAAAAATGTCATCGTTTTTAGAGAGATTTTATTTTGATTTATATTATTACACATATTTTGTTGGAAAAAAACTAAATTTCCTTGAAGTATAAATGAGAACGTATATGATATACAAAACTACAGTTTAATATCTGAATACAGAAAATGTAATATTTTTTCAATAATAAACGATGATATAAGAACATAAATAGTCTAACTGATGGAGGAATTATGGTACATATTGGAATTCTACTTTTAGGAAACATTAAACAATGAATCATTCAATGCTAAAATCATTTGAAGACTTGACCCCGATGACACGACCTGGATTATTCTCTCCAGTTTTCTCAATAATAATCTTCAGCTAGAAGTCCCCGCATTCTGATGACTCTTGGATTTTCCGCCATTTCTAGATTTTAAAAAACACAAAAAAACTCCCTCAATCCGCATAGCTGAATCTATTTTTCACTAAGTATTAATTGTATTTCAGAATTGTTATTGACTTTAATTTCTAGTGTTCGACAGTTACCATTGAATGATGTACTGGAGGACATTATCACTTGAATTACCCACAGAATTTGGAAGGTTTGGTGAATCTGAAGTTACGAACAATGCCAGCTCAGGGTCCCCAAGTGACAGTGGTTGTTTCGGTGTCGAAATGTGAAATTGATTCCCAACACGGTATTTTCATTGCTGAGAGATATGTAATCTTGAATATTTCCACAAATGATGATCATAAATCGTTGGTATTCATTCTACACTTATGTACTGTAAGGGATGTTACTTGAATATTTTTGGTCAAAATGAATAGCAGGGAAAAGAGTGTGTTAAAATGACGACTCGAATGATGTGAGATAATTTATGATCCCGACTCGTCACTCTCTCGCGCTACAATACGCTTCCTTACACACACACACCCTTAGAGGCTAAATTTCAAATTTCTCCGGGACGCCATCATCACAGTTTCGGCCTTCCTGACCCATAGTCCGTCCCGGACTATTCAAAAAAATAATTCTCTTCACAGTAAATTTCCTATCGTAGCACATTGCACTTATCACTTACACTTTTATATCACTTACATTTTGGATTCAAATCGCTTACATTAATTTCTTTACAGCGAGTAGTCACATCATTCTTAAATACATTTAAAATTTTCTTTCACAAATGCAACTCAGCCATTCCGATTACATAGAATCTGTCCCACTAAGAATAATTAATCACTAATCTCGCTGTCGAGCCAGGGCCTCATATTGGCCGCTTCCCATACCCCGCAATATGGCTTCTGACTGACCTGATGATTCTCTAAATCACCGACAACATAACGGTCATTTCTCAAGACTTTGATGACCCTATATGGGCCTTTAAACTTGGGAGCAAGCTTAAGAGGTGCCCCTGGTGTACTAACGAAATTTTTGATCATAACTAAGTTATCCACTTCGTATTTACGGGCCTCTTTGTGCTTCTTGTCATAATAATTCTGGTTGTACTTTTGAGACTTTTC
Organism: Psyttalia lounsburyi; assembly: GCA_030522865.1. Lineage (NCBI taxonomy): Eukaryota > Metazoa > Arthropoda > Insecta > Hymenoptera > Braconidae > Psyttalia > Psyttalia lounsburyi. The sequence goes on along the minus strand of JAPYZN010007195.1, from coordinate 8,725 downwards.
GATACTGGCGGCTGCCTTTTCTCGCAAGGCCTCAACATCATGTGTCCCCACCGCGACAGTCTCCTCCAAGTAGTCTTTTATTTCATCTGGAATTTTCCCCCTCTGATTAAAGCCCCTTAACAATCTCCATGCCGTTTCACCAGTAGTCTTGCTGACTGAGTTGTTAAGAGCGAATTCGACGTCACCAAGTACCTTGTACCAGTATTTTCTGTTCGAATTGTCAATTAATTTCCCCAACATGGGACCCAAAACCCTATTGACACGTTCGACTTGCCCATTGGCCTTGGGAGAACCTGTCGCAACAAGGACATGCTTGACATTTTCTCCTTCTAAGAATTCGCGGAATTCCTCAGACGTAAAGCAACTACCCCTATCTGATATTAGACACCTAGGACGATCAAAATCTCGAAAGAACTGTCGTAGACATTCAATAACTTCGCTAGTTTTCGTTGTTCTGGTTGCGTACAATTTCGTGAGCTTAGTGAACGCATCAATAACGACGAGAATATGCTGCCTTACAGCACGACTTTTATCGTGAGGTGAATAATGGTCGATATGCGCGGTTGAGAAAGGAACATTCCCTTTGGGGATACTATGTAGAAGACCCTCTGATTTTCCCGTAATTGGGTTGAATGCAATGCATTTCAGGCAGTCTTGTACATAATTTTTAACTTTTTCCTTCATACCTGGAAACCAATACGTTCTTTTTATCATTCCACACGTTTTCTCAACCGACATATGTCCCATTTCGTCGTGACATTTTCGAATAACATGTGCAATCATATTCCTCGGTACATAAAACAACAATTCTTCACCCATTTTGCGGTAAACTAAGCCATTACGCATTTCAAATAGAGAGTGATTCGTCTTCTCCAGGGACTCACGCAATACCCTAATATCTGGATCACGACCCTGGCTGAGAGAGAGGTTTAACTCGAACGGATTGTCCTCCACGACCAAAATATCCGCGCCCCGACTCAACGCGTCGACGTGCTGCATTCGGGCCCCAGCTCTATGTTCTATGATGTAGTCGAACTCCTGCAACTCCAAAGCCCACCTCGAAATTCTCGGATTGATCTCTTTTTTATCAAGAGTCAATTTTAACGAATTACAATCTGTGATGATTTTAAATGTAAGGCCCTGAAGGTAAACACGAAACCGGCGTAACGCGTAGACGATCGCCAGAGTTTCCAGTTCAAAGCTATGATAACGGCTTTCTGGCTCGGACGTACGCTTGGAGAAATAGAACACTGGATGAAATTTTCGATCGGCTTTACGTTGCATTAAAATCGCCCCAAAACCCTGTGAGCTGGCATCACAATGGAGTTCCGTTTCATCGCGTGGATCAAAAATTGCTAAAATCGGAAAATGTACCAGTTTAGATTTCAAAATGTTAAACGCCTCTAACTCCCTCTCCCCGAATATGAAATTTGATTCCTTTCTCGTCAAATCTGTTAGAGGCTTAGCTATGATCGAAAAACCCTCAACGAATTTCCGGAAGTAAGAGCACATTCCCATGAACCGCCTAACTCCCCTCACGTCCCTGGGAACCGGAAATTTTAAAATTGCCTCGACCCCGTCTTCAGTCGGTTGAATACCCCTCTCAGTGACCCGGTATCCTAAGAACTCAATTTCAGTCTGCAAAAACTTGCACTTATCCAACCTCAGCTGCAACCCGTTTTCCACTAACGTAGGTAACAAAGCATCCAAAATTCGCAGGTGCTCCTCCACCGTCTCGGTGGCGATCAAAAAATCATCTAAGTACACCACGACGTCTCCTCTATCTATAAAGTCCTTCAAGACCTGATCAATCCATCTTTGGAACGCAGAGGGAGCTCCCTTGAGACCAAACGGCATCTTAACAAACTCAAACTGACCCAAAGGAGTCACGAAAGAAGTATACTTCACGGATTCTTCATTAACATGCAAATGGTGGAAACCATCTTTCAAATCAAACGATGAGAAAAAACGCTTACCGCCAAGAATATCGAGTTGATCCTCGATCAGAGGGAGGGGGTAATTATCCCTCAAGGTAACTTTATTGAGGCGGCGATAATCCACGCATAGCCGTATCTCGCCATTTTTCTTACGAACCAAAACAATCGGTGAAGCATATTCCGAATCACTTGAGCGTATAATTCCCTTTTCCAACCATTGATCGAGAATTGTCCGAACCTTATCCTTCTCCACGAACGATAGCTTACGCGGCTTGAAATGAAAAGGCTCAACACTCTTCAAATTTAATTTTATCTCGCCTTTAATCCGAGGATTATCCGGGCGTTCCGAATTAATGTATTTTCCTTCGAATAATTTTACTAAACGCTCCCGAATCTCGAAAGGAATCGCCGTGTTTATATTCAACTCCTCATGAGCGTTGTCCAAATGTGACACGTCGATATTCATGATTTCGGACACTTCCCCCGAACACACGTCTCCCACCTCTCTCAAGCCAAGGCCGAATCTTTTCAAAACATCCCTTTCGAGAACAACAGATGAGGACATTGTGTCATCAGGTACTACCAAAAGCCTCGCATTTCTAATTACTTTACCATTAAATTTTATGTCTAGATCGACAGTCCCCAGTACAACCAAATTGCTACCATTTAAACCTCGAAATTTACTACCGAAATCTTCAACACAATCAATTACATTACCCGAAATAAAACGAAGTTTAACAAAACTTACTGGACTCCCAGTATCCAACAAAGACTCTAAAATCAATTTACATTCATTCCCGTGACCTTGATAAATCGTAAAAGGAATTCGTCTAAAATACTCATCTTCGACAACAGGGGTGGAATCTACGCTGTTCACCCGGTTCTTCCCCTCAGGACACTCTCCTAACATGTGGCCTGACTTCCCGCACACGAAGCACAGGCGTTTGTCCTTGGATAGTAGAGGGCAGCGATATTTCGTGTGGCCGTCCTTCTTGCAGTAATTGCAAGTTCTGTCCGATGACGCAACCGAAGACCTTCCGCCCTTAGCTCCCTGCTCCCCAGAACTCTGTAGCTCTTCCGATTTACTCGACAGCAGTGGAATTGTGCCAGGCCTCGGCACATCTCGACGATGACTGGTACCATTTCGATTCCTCAAATCGTCCGGTGGGCGTTTTAGTATGACTTTCTCAAACGCTTTCAGTAGCTGTTCCTTTGCCGCAAAATTCTGAATTTTTGCTTGATTTTGAAGCGTGATATCAGGAATACCTTCTATCAAGAGCTCTATAAGCTCAGCCTCAGGGATCTCGATACGATTCCCCAAGTTAATTTTATCGTTGTAATACTCGGCAAAGTTCTCGCCAGGTTTCCACCGACGACTCTCGAAATTTCGTCTCATTGTCAGTAATGTCGGACGATGGTCATACAATGTCCGCATGCTGGCAAGGAGCTGCTCTGATGTCCATTCTAGATGTTCCGGCTTGGACTGGAACCATTCCTGGACACTTCCCCTTAAATTGCGTCCGACCAACACCCTTGTCGAATTGTCATCCAGATTGTAGGTAGTTCTCAATAGCTGGAGTTGCTTTTCCCATCACCAGAATGTGTCGTGTTGGCCACTGAACTCTGTCAACAAGTCTGCTAGCATACGGATGTTTATATTTTGCGTCGCAGGCGCCCGCTCTCTCTCGTTGTTGGGAGCGTCGTTGTTATTCTGCGCTAATGCTAGCTCACGGCGTGCGAGGTCCAGCTCTCGTTGCAGGAGGTCCCGTTCGCGGCGAGCGAGATCTAACTCACGCTGCAGTACTGCAGCGTGAAACTCCTGGTCCGGTCCCCCCGCTGATGGGCTACTGCCATCAGCAGGCTCCTCCTCGTCCTGGTCCCTCCAATTTCCGTCCGGATCAGCCTCGAACAGACGATTGATCAACTCCGCCTTCGATCCAGTTGTAGTTAAATTGACACGTTGCAAAATTTGCCGGAGCTCAACGACCGTGAACGCATTTGGTTCCTTAATCACCATATCAGCTGACTGTTTTAAAATCGATAGTCTTCAAAACACGACACAACGACGTTCAAATATAATAATACGTAGCCCGACGTCCAAGTGCGAGATGTAAACAACGCGGTCCGATACTCGACACTCACAGCCACGTCTTTTTTTTCGGATTCCGTTCTCTTACCTGAGACGGATTATATCTATTCGCCAACTGTGTGGCTAAGTCCATTCAAATTTCCCCTCGATTGTCACGTACACATACCCGTAACTTCGCAATCACGTACACAGCGCTACTGTAACGCTTCGACTCGCTACAGATCACGTGACTTCTGCCGAGGTTCGAGCTGCTAGACGCTTGAGCGGGAAATATGGCGTCCCCAAATTCCAAAATGTTCCGGTGCGCGTTTCCACGATGCACCCAATTCCCGCACTTTAGCGTCACCAAAAAATACCAACCAAAGTCCCGAAGACAAATCGTACAGAATCCGATCGATACAAGATCGATCCGAATTATCTGGGAATGTGATAATTTCCCCAAAAACTACCGAAACTGATCGACTGACGCCGATCCCGAATTCACACAGGAACTAATCGACACGACGCCGATCCAAAACTTGCCGATTTCCACCAGCACAAAGTTCACACAGGAACTAATCGACACGACGCCGATCCCGAATAACTAATCGACACGACGCCGATCCAAAACTTGCCGATTTCCACCAGCACAAAGTCCACACGAAAGTCAATTGTCCAAACGAATCACCGAAGCACCAAAATAATCATCAGTTGCATGAGCGAGCGCTAATCATTTCCGCTATGAACTGCTGAATTTTCGCGACGCGATGATGGCTATCCGTGCCTGTGGCGTCGTTTCAAATTGAGTCCTGCCAAAATTCACTCAACGGGCGTTTTTGGATAGAAATCCCACTTCTGATTTTGTAAGGGATGTTACTTGAATATTTTTGGTCAAGACGAATAGCAGGGAAAAGAGTGTGTTAAAATGACGACTCGAATCCCGACTCGTCACTCTCTCGCGCTACAATACGCTTCCTTACACACACACACCCTTAGAGGCTAAATTTCAAATTTCTCCGGGACGCCATCATCACAGTACAGAATACTAAGTAACAAAAAATTCGTTCGGAGAAAATGTCAAAAGATATTCTGTTAAACATTTAATATAACCAATAAATTACAATTTATCATTAAAAATCCGCTCATCCTTGACAAAATTCAATATTTTTCATCGTAAAAATATAATGATCGTTCAAATTCATTAGATGTGATTTTTGGAGGTACCTCATGCTGTGTGTCTCTTGCCTTAACCCAGTGGTCAGTGGAGGTTGAACAACGGAATGATGAACTCAAGAGGTCCTTTTTTATTTTTTTTCATATTTGCCATCTGCTATCCTCTCTGGATGCGATTTTTGGAGCTACCATATACTGGTGCAGTGATGAAATCGCTAAAAACATATCCAAATTCTAGCTAATAGCCACAGAAGACAAACTTCTTTTGTCACTGGTAGTTGACTATGTATACAAGGTCTAAGGTGAAAGTAAATTAGAATGCGTTATAGAATTAGGTTATATTGGAGCCAATTGATATCAATAGAAAAGTTAACTGAATACCTATTGTACGGAGGATCCTCGAGGGTCATATATTCCATTGGTTTAAATTTCCATGTAAAATACATGTTTTTTTTAATCCCAGTGATAAAAAAATATCGCTTCATTATGAATTGGAGCAATCTCAATGCTGCCTGCAGGACCAAATGATTTTAGGTTATGTCCATTAGTCGTTAGTTTCACGTGTTTTTCAATGAACACTGCCACTTGTTTTTTTTCAACTAGACAATGCCTAATGAGAGGAATATTTGTTTACGAAAAATGTTCTCCCGTATAATATAAATATATCGACAATCGCACATGAAATAGGTTATGTAACTATTTTACCATGATGGATACCACACATGCGCAACAATAAATTTATGAAAGTAATGGGCGTGATTTAAAAAAAAAATTTGCAATAAAACCAATAATAATAATAATAATAATAATTTACTTCTAAATTATAAAAACTATTTCATTGTTACCACCGAATTATAGTGCATAAGATCTTTATTTTTGCATTTTTCTTTAAATATATATTTTTTTCAACTTTTCGTTTTTACAAAATTGATAATTTTACCAAAACTCATTACTCCTAAATTCTAATTACGGTCTCTTAAATTGCACCAATTTATCACCTAAATATTTACCAAGTAAAAAGTAATAAAAAATAATAAAAATAGTAAAATTCTTCCAAGTGCACGGTGCCGGCTTCACCTCAGTCACCGATGGCGCGACGGTCGATTGAGGGACTATGTGAGCGCGGTTAGTGTCGATAAGAAGTTATAATAAGCCATATGATATTAGCCGAGATTAGTTGATACTTAAAAAAATAACCTTTTGGAGTCGATAGTAAAATAACCTTTTGGAGTCGTTTGCAGGTGATAGCGAAACAGTTGAAATTGTTCAAGAGTTGAACGTTTTTTTATAAAAAATTAAAAACTATTACCCCATATAGTTAGTCGTATTTATATGATTGTCGGCAAGGCATTTAAAATACATACTTTGATTTCTAAATTTCATTTTGAGATCGGCAATGGAATCAATGTGCATACTCAAAATTTTTAGTTTAAAAAAAACGATCAGCTCTTAAACAATTTCAACTCTTTTACTATCATCTGGAAACGATTCACTATCCATTCACTATCGATTCACTAATCCATTGATATCGTTCAAATTCGAATTCATGCTTGATATAAATATCACATAGAATTCGCATCTGCTTCATCGTGCAACCTCTTGTACGACATAAGGACAACAAAAACATAGAAAAATTCTCTATTATATAGGATTCTGTATTATTCAAATGAAAAATGATTCTTTTATTGAATCCATATTTTAAAAAACAACTGAAATACTGTAAAAAACAAAAAAAAATTGTAAAAAAAGCGCCAATAACCATTTTCATACGCCGTCTCCTAAGACAATTCGAAAACAAACAGAATTTAATGAGTTGATCTAAAATATTTATACTCAATGGATGGATTGGATGAAAAGTTAAAAAATAACTGAAATAAGAAATAGCGCTAAGTTGGTGAAGTGTTTTTTTCCCGCAATAATGCTATAGTTTTCCTCTATCACATACACTTCTAGAGATTTTATAGGTCTAGGCTGATCAATGACAACTCAATATTACTAATCTATGTGAGGTGTAACAAAATGAGTCATAAAAAACATTGTAAAGTCCTAAAAAACTCTAGAAGAGATGAAGAATATGAGCACTTGATTGGAAAAAGAATGTTCAAAAAAATGGTCAGGACCGACGTACTATTCCAGTATTCTACGATTCTACGATCAAAACGTCATCACCCTTGCTATATCAGATTGCCTCAGGCACTCTCTCCACAAGACAGAAAGCAGTATGACGTTTTGTCGTTTGCCCCTGCAGAAGATCGATGAAAATCCCGAATTCTTCCACTACGTTCTATTCAGTGATGATGCAAGGTTTCAAAGCACCAGCGCATTGAATCGTCATAATTCTCATTACTAAGCAAGAGAAAATCGTCATTGGACCCAACACCGGGATTCCACTGCTATGTCGGGCAACAAGCAGAACTAGTTCCGCAAATCACCAGAGAAGAAGTGATGGAGGCCTGTACGAGAAGCGGAAAATACTAAATCTCCTGGCCTGGATAGTATCCCAAACATCGCACTAAAGTCTGCTATACACGCGATACTTGAGCAGTTCTTAGACGTCTACAATGAGTGCCTCAGAGAAGGCACCTGTCCTGTCGTGTGGGAACAGCAGCGGCTCGTATTGCTCCCAAAAAGGAATAAACCGCCGGCCGAACCCTCATCATATCGTCCTCTTTACATGCTCGATTATGCTGGGAAGATCTTCGAGCGAATCATCCACCAGAGAATAGAAGCTGTCGTGGAACCAGTGCTAGCCAAAAATCAATACGGGTTTCGGAAGCGTCGATCCACGTTAGATGCCATAAATCTTGTCGTCGATACCGCGAGGAAAGCGATTTCAGGGGACAGAAGGCTCAACGGCACCAAGGATTACTTTTTATTATTGACACTAGATATCAGGAATGCCTTCAATTCAGCCAGGTGGAACTGTATTATGGAGGCTCTTGACAAATGAGAAGTACCAGGTTACTTGCGTAGAATGGTTTACAGCTATTTCACTGAGAGTATCCTTTAGTATGACAATGAGTATGGCCCCAAAAAGTACAACGTAACAGGAGGTGTACCCCAAGGCTCAGTGCTGGGTCCTTAACTGTGGAATATCATATACGATGGTTTGCTGAAACTACAATTGCCCTGGCAGACGAAACTTGTGGCATTTGCAGATGATGTGGCTGTGGTCATCGTCAGGAAACATCTGGAGGACATGGAGCGAGTGTTCAGATCAACGGTTGAGACGATCCGCTGCTGGCGGGATTCTATGGGACTTAACCTAGCGGGACAGAAGACGGAAGCCGTATTGATCACCAGTAGGAAAAAGATCGAGACGATAACGCTGCACGTCGGGTCTTGTGAAATCACCTCCCAGCCAGCCATACGGTACCTGGCGGTGATGATCGATGCGCGACTGAAATTCAAGCAGCAAGCCGAGCACGTCGGGACCAAGGCATTGGGCGTCAGATCCACCCTATCACGCCTCATGCCTAACATCGGAGGACCTAAGCAGAGAAGACGAGCACTGTTGTCGTCAGTGATTACTTCAGTGCTCACCTAT
>JAPYZN010007179.1:0-10381 GCA_030522865.1 Psyttalia lounsburyi | reverse complement strand
TCCCGCAGTTGTAGAGGGCGAGCGTGTAGCTCGACCAATGCATAAAAGTTAGACTTTCTGCTTCAAAATCGCAGCAGAAAGTACGTACTTTCGACCGAGATATGAAGAAAAAATTATTAAATTTCACTCTGCCAATCACGAGTTATTGCCCCTTGAGTACGTTCCATTTTGCCCCACTTTCCCTCTGTAAGCACTTATTTTTAACTATTTCATAATTTCTATTCTACTCTAATAATTATAGTCTATATAGGTGGTATAAGATTTTGGCACTACTTATTCAGTATCTTCGAAGATAACTTTTTCAACATAGTCTCTCTCTTTTTCTTCTCTCCCTCTTTTCCCATTTTTCTTCCACCGACTATGTCCGCAATTTCGTAGCCTCCGCCCTAGTTTATCCCCTGAAAAGTGGGCTTACTCCTGACGGAGGTGAGTGCCGAGAGTCGTCATCAATTTTTCCACACAATCTGTAGTATACCATCATGTTGCTGGCACTTTGCAGTCGACTTCGATGGAGTTCAATTTCAGCCTGAGTTTTACCTTTTCTTTTATGAATGATAAAATTTTCTGGAAACTTCTGCTTTCTTGGCGCGTCCAATTTCATTTCCAAAATGAAGAGGAAAAAAAAATCAATGACTGAGCGAGAGGGGAATTCACAGCCGTAAGCGAATGAATCCTTTGACGGGAGAGTGGGCTTTGAGGGGGAGGCCAAATCCCACCAGAGGGTTGTTGAGCAAAATTAAAAATAATAAATTCTCCTCGGTAATCATAATCAACAGTATAACCAGAGAAATTATGATGATGATGCTTTTCTTATTTGAAAGAAAAACTTTCGATTTGGAAATGAATAAACTCATATTTAATTCAAGAGAAATGCTTTAATTTTATTAAATCCATTATCTGTTCATTTATTTAAACATTTGTAAATCATCTTGAATAAATACTCGCTATCTGGCTCGAAAAAAATTGCTGAAAATTGATGCATTTTTTTCGCATTCAAACGAGGGTCGCATTATTAAAGTCATTAATTATGATAAAATAGGAAATTTTCATGTACCGACGACGATGGCTGAGTTGGTTAGGGCGCACGGCCGGACGGCGGAGCCCGCGTGGAGCGGGTTTGAGTCCGGCGTGGGGCGTGGGATTTTTAATCTCTCGGAAACCGTCGAACGGGAATCTAGACACCAAGAATCATTGGAGAAAAAAAGTTTTCCCGATGAAGCTTGGTTGATGGACGCCATGTCGGCCAGGAGAGTCAGTACATGGAGTACAGCTCCTGGGGTACAATGCGACATGGTTGGAGAGAAAGACGGCCCATGATACCGCAATTAGGGGGGGGGGGGGGGGGAAAAACCCCGAATAGGGTATACTTGGAAAGAAATAAATAAATAAATAAATAGGAAATTTTCATGACCTGTAAGACAACAATTAATGTTTTAAGCATGACATTTTCAAGTCGAGCATCTCCGTTGCTTTATAAGGATATAGTAAAACCGAAAAGTACGTTGAAGTAACTCCGACTCAATATTCAAAGATGTTACATTTATTATCAAATAAAAAGTTTTTGCACTCATAGGAGGCCTTCACATAATTTAATCAATGTTCGTAGTTTGATCAATAGTTTCATAATTTTATTAATATCCTTTCACATGCTCCCCATTCGGTAATTAACTTCCACGTTTTCGATTTGATTTAAAATCACAAATCACCTTTTCCTCATATTCTTCAGCAGAAAATTTAGCAGTTTTCGATCTAGAATTCATGACTAAATAACTCCGGAAAAAAAACAAAAATAACTCAAGGATAACTGCAATCAAAACTACAATACCATATCAACTTTCGCGCCAAAAACGAGCGGACATGAAGTACATATACAGCAGATTCAAAAAAATACTCTCCTCTTTCAAAATTCTTGCCATTGTCCGGTGTGTACACGAATATCACTCAGGCACACTCTCAGAATAATCCAGAGCTTAAAAAAAAAAATTAAAGTTAATGAGGTCTTGACAAAAATCAACGACAAAAACAATTGTTACGGTCAAGCCTTACACTCAACATTATTCTATAACCCGCAACACAGTCAAAAAAATACAAAAAAAAAAACAAATTAATTAACCCTAAATCACTTATGTCTCAAGCTATTTTTGTTTCAAGTTTTTTTATGGGGAGTAATTAATAATACAGTTCTTGAAACAAAGTTCATTAGACGTAGTTATTTTGCCGCTAAATATTTAGTCGTGTACCCGTCAATTTAATTTATTTATCAAAATGATGGGAGAAAAATTAATATCCTGCTGAGAGAAGGGGTAAATTCTCGGGCATAATGGGATGAAGCCTTGACGCTCTAGAGATCTTGAATAAATGTTAAATATGAGAGAAGAAGAGCTTCTCCGATATCATCATAGACCTTGTCAAAATTCAATTTGTACCATTTGTTACTTTATAATTTGTGGATGTCCACATGAAAAATATTTACCTACCGTATTCATATATATAACGGTAATCTCGATCTTATTCGGTACATTTTGAGTATAAAATGATGTTGATAACGTAATGAATGACGACGCTAGATAAAATGGGAAAAATAATTTAACATAGGATTAACTGAGAGTTGGAAAGCGAAAAATGTGAATATCTCAGATAATAGAATCCACAAAGTGGTTCTGCTTCATTTGGCCGTCCACATTTAATTAATATTCTTTCACATTTTTTCTCCATTTATGAATAAAATTCAGCATGCGCTACTCGCTTTGAAATCGCGAATAATCTTTCCCTCAAATGTTCCAGAAAATTCAACAGGAGAAAAGGGGGTAAATTCTGCTACATTAATGGAATGAAACCATTGACATTCACGTAATCTTGGGGTAAAAGTTTAAATCCCACCACAGGACGTTTAAACAAAATGTCCTTCTTCTTTCATTTCATCGAGACCCGCTTCAAACTCGATCTAAAGCACTCGTTGCTGCATAATTTAATTAACATTCTTTCACATTTTTCTCTCTATTCACCAACAAAATCCGAAATTTTTTACTTGAATTGAATTCCCAAAAAATATTTCCCTCAAATGTTCTAGAAAAAAGCATACAAATGGATATCCAAATGTGAAAAGGGGGCAAATTCCGCTACCTAATAGAATGAAACCATTGACGTTCACGTAATGTTGAGGTAAAAGTTTAAATCCCGCCAAACAAAATGTCCTTTCAACAAAATGCTCGTTCATTCCATCCAAGCCCGTTCGGAATGAGACTTTCCTCTCTATTCACAAAAAAAAACCCAAATTTTCGACTTAACCTGAATTCTCAAATAGTCTTTATCCCGAATCTTCCAGAAAATTCAGAAATGAATGATTCAGTCTCATTCTCAAAATCAAAGCAAACAAATTGATATCCAAATGATAAAACCGGATAAATTCCCGTACCTAATGGAATGAAACCATTGACGTTCACGTAATCTTGGGGTAAAAGTTTAAATCCCGCTGCAGGACGTTTAAACAAAATGTCCTTCCTCTTTCATTCTATCGAAACCCGTTCCTCATTAGATTTTCTCTTTATTCACCACCAAACTCGCAAATTTTCGCATTGCCGTGAATTTCCAATAATCTTTCCCCCAAATCTTCCAGAAAATTCAGGAATAATTGATTGAGTCTCATTATCAAAATCAAAGCAAACAAATTGACATCCAAATGATAAAACCGGGGAAATTCTGATACCTAATGGTCTGAAACCATTGACATTCACGTAATCTTGAGGTAAAAGTTAAAATCCCGCCGCAGGACGTTTAAACAAAATGTCCTTCCTCTTCCATTTCATCGAAACCCGTTCCTCATTAGATTTTCTCTCTATTCACGACCAAACTCCCAAATTTTCAAATTACCGTGAATTTCCAATAATCTTTCCCCCAAATCTTCCAGAAAATTCAGGAATAATTGATTGAGTCTCAGTATCAAAATCAAAGCAAACAAATTGACATCCAAATGATAAAACCGGGGAAATTCTGATACCTAATGGAATGAAACCATTGACATTCACGTAATCTTGAGGTAAAAGTTTAAATCCCGCCGCAGGACGTTTAAACAAAGTGTCTCTCTTCTTTCATTCCATCGAGACCCGTTCAGAATTCAATTTAACTTTGGTGTCGGTCGCTTAATAGAAAATCCGACTATCCCGGAATGAAGAATACGCCTTTTTGGGTATTCCTCCATTTTCCCATGATTCCGTCCTTATTTTTTGTCGATTTTCCTATCAGATCAGGGGCAAAATTTTCCATTCCTCAATTGTTCGAGTTACAGATTCCATGATTACGGATACTGTCCCCTTGAGCCTTGAGGACCGGAGGGTGGCCATTCCTATTTATGATCGCAGCACACATGAAGGTATTAGCGGGTGTGTCTGAAGACTTGATGATATCGGCAGATGTTACACTTTGAATGGTTGAGTGGTATTGGGCTTATCGCTCCCTGGATTTCTAACAACGCCAAGGCCATCTGGAGAGATTGAGTTTGCTTTGGCCTCTGGCCCTTCAATACCCCGCATTCATCCGGAGCCCTCTCGACCCAACGTGACATGGGCACGACAAGTCAACTTGTAAAGGCAACTAATTAATCCTCTCTCGATTATCCCCGCTCGTTCACGAGCAACGATAGTGCAACCCTCGCATTTTCCGAGGGAGTTTTTATTTTTTTTTATGCCCGGGTAATAGGTCGGTGGATGATCGAGTCAATTCTATGGCGGCACATAGAACCATGATAATATCGCGAGGCGAAAGGGTCGAGGGACAAGTTTCCCATCATCCTCCGGCGTATTCTCCTTATTGTGGGGATCCCTCACTACTTTGCTGTGTTGCAGTTGGCCACAGGACACGATCACAGGACGTGATCGTTCCCTCGTGATTCTCATGAATAGAGTACTGTTACGTTGGGTGTACGTTGTAGACGCGAGGAGTTGGGGAGGAAAATCGTTAATTTTAGATTTTCGGAGGATTCCCGAGGGGAAAAGTCCGGGGGCCACTGCGTCGCGAGAGAGCGAGTTTATGGATTTATTGTGGATGGTTTGGGACGAGGAGAATATCGTGTATTAGTGCTCGGGAATCCGGAGCTGCTGGGTGAGGTTGACGGACTTGGTTCTTATGAATAGTCGGATGGAATTTTCGTTAATGGAATGCTATTCCCGGGACGGGTGACCGAAATTACGTTTATTACGTGGGTTATACTCGATGGGGAATACTTTTTGAATCGGGTGTAGTATAGTTTGATGATGCGATTGCGAGAAAGTGCGAATGATATAATCTCACGAGTCGCAAAACACTTTTGCCGCGCGTATATATATATTTTATAACAAGTCAAAAACCACTTTTTTCACGAGTTACGAACATAATTTTTCATCTCAATGTGCCGAAAAAGTACTTGTCAGTCACTCGACGCGGAGTGGAGAGTAACTGAAAAGTTACTTTTCCGACACAGCGTGATGAAAAATAATTTTCGTCCAAATGCGCGTGGGGTTTTTTGCGGAGCGTCCGTAAAATGTCACTTTACACACAACGTGTCGAAAATGGATTTTTGTCACTCAGTCCGTGAAGCACTACTTCACGGCCGCTTCGCGCCCGTGAAACACCGCCCACGGACGTCGTGACAAAAAATATTGTTTGACACACCCACGGACGTCGTGACAAAAAATATTGTTTGACACAAGGCTGTGAAGAACTTTTCTGCCTCATATGATTACAGAACTCGCCTTCGGCTCGTCCTGTAATCTCATACTCGACAGAAAAGTTCTTCACGGCCTAGTGTCAAAATATACTATTTCTTCCCCTTCCGATGGGTTCAAATTTACATTTTCCGCTCATTTCCTTCCCAATTCGAGGTGTAGTATAGGCTTCGACTCGGGCAAATCGCGATTGTTCTTCTTTATATTGTCTTCTCGTAATTTTTTTTTTCTGATTTAATAAAAAGAACCTGCTAATTTCGGTTGGACTTCTGTTCAACATCCTGTCAATTTCTGTCTTACTCCATAGAATTTTCTAAATTTTCTGGTTTGATTTCTTCAATGGAAATGAAAAAAATGAGGAAGAAAACTGGGAAATTTTGCTTTTTATTTTTATATGCCAAACAATTTTTTTCTCATGATAAACAGCCGTTTCAATTTATCGGAAATCTTTATTTTATCTCATTTTGTTTATTAAATTTTTTGTTAATAAGGGTAGCACGTCAAAAGTTACTTTCCAGTATATTTCTCCCGAAATCTCTGATTATTTAAAAAAAATTAATTCTTCATGGTAATTTTTTAAGAGATAAAATAAAAGATAACATAAAATTCGATTTAGGAGGGGTAATCATGACGTATTTAATTACTGTTGTAATTCCTTACAATCGAAATTTGTTTACATCCACTAACAACTATTAACATTTGAATTTTCAATTTCAACGCAAATATTCTGTAATGACTTCATTGAAATCAAAGATTTGTAAATTTTAGGGAACATTTGTGGGGAAAATCTGGGAAAGCCTGCATCTGTGAAGGATGGGGATTATGGATTTATTATGGTTGAATTGAGAGAGTTTCGGGATGAAGAGAACACATATTACTGTGAATAATTTGGAAACAATAGGTGAGATTGGTGGATTCTGTTATCACTTTATTAGATATACTCATCTGTAACTCCGGCTTACGTACAAAGGGATAAATAATTTTCATTCAATTCCATAAATCGTGATTAATGCTGTAATAATTCAAAATAACAGTGCTTAATAATTCAAATTTTTCATCTCTCTTTCGCGAAGAAATATTTCCTCATTTTGCATTGAGAGTCGAGTTCTTCACTCAGAAATAATTGTTCTTATTACTTCAATTTCTTCCAGAACTCGGGGTAATCGAGAGTTGCGATTCCGTGAGTGAGAGAGAGGACGAATACATTTCATTTTAAATAAAGCATGGCGCGATTGGTTTTTCTCCGATAAATCGGAGATATTACGAAAGTTAGTTTTACTAAATGGAAATTTTTTTATCAACATTCCAAAAGTTTGTGAGCCGAAAAAATATGTCCTCGTCTGAAGAAGATCACTCTTGGTTCCTGTACCCAACTAGAAATGAGAAATCAATCATCAGGTGTGACTAGGGATTTTCTGAAATTCTATCCGGTGAATAAAAATACTGAAATCTCGTACGAAGGAGAATCTGCTTGCATTCACCGAAGTTTCGGGCCATCGACGGGAATTTATAACATATTACCAGATGGGATAACCATAAAAATTATGCATTTTCGAGAATATGGATTTAATGAATTACATTAATCCGACGACCTTTCCAATAAAAAACGAAACTTGAACGAAAATATTGACATTTTGTTTTCAAAGTAAATCTGTTCTACACCACCAAATTTTCGGATGGGGAACGTATGAGTTTTCGCCGGGGTCATTTTTTTCTCTCAACGCATCCATAAATAACGCTATAGATGATAGAAAAAAAACCTTATCACACCGATTGAATTAATTGCATGTTTACCCAACAATTGGAACAATTAGCATCAATTGATAAATGTTAATTATGCGGCTCTCTTAAGCCTCCCACTGGGCTTGAAGCGGGTATTTGTATATGCAACCACTCGAAAACTGGCCATGAGTAAAGCACGCTTGTCCAACGAATTAATCCGTTTTGCACTCGGCCAGTGCAACTCGTAAATTAGGTACGTGGCGTAGCGGAGCAACAATAAATTGGTCCAGCTTTAACTCTGCTCTGTCTCTCCTGGGAACAGCTGCTGGGCTTTTTACGCCATCAAACGGCCAAATCCAAATACGCCCACCAAACACTCCTTCCGAATCCAGTTTGCCCGCATCCCTCTCGTCTTTATTTTGTTCCTAACTCTGGTGTATCATGTGTTCATCTTCTCGACTTTTTCATTTCCCACCTCATTCATTTTACAATCTTCCTCTCCTTCCGCACTGCAACTCGAGGCTGATTCAATTTGTTATCGGAGAGATGAAGAGAGTTTATGGCGTGCGAGGCGAAGGGTCGTGAGGAGTAGCTTTTCAATTTATGCCGGGGCTACCGCAAAAAAGTGCACCGACTTTATGATCATGTTGTGGAGTTGTAAATGAATTCATATTTTAAATTGAGGATGTACCGCATAGTTTCTGTCAAAATTCACGTTTTACGATAGTTCTGAAATTTTCAAACAAAGTTAAGGAATCCAAAAAAATACGTTACAATAAAATTATTCAAAAAAATCCAAATTAAAAAAATTAATAATTGATCAATACGTACTGAGTAATAGAAGGGAGTGGGGCAAAATGGATCGTCTTCAATTGATGATATCTCAGGATCGACAGAGCGAAATTGAATAATTTTTGTTTCATATTAAAGCTCGGAATTTCAGCTTCAATATACGACGAAAATTTTTGAAACATTACCGTTTCGTTTGGTTACCCCGTACCATTTTTGATGTTCGGGAAAAATTACTCAACCGCATAGTAAAATTCACTACCTTCAATAAAAATCATCCACACGTCTAGATAATTTTGAGTGAGTCGGTAAACAAATTTCACTAAGAAATGGGGATTTTTTTCACGGAAAATTAGATAACGTTTATTAAACAGTCAATAAAAATGATGACTACATTTACGAAATATTTATTGAAGAGCCAACAAATTTTGCGGACTGGTTGGATAATTTTTATAAAACCCCTCGATAAATTTTAGGAAGCAGTCAACAAATTTTACTGAAGCGGTACGGTAATTTTCCCCGAATGACCAGAATACTACACCATTATGTAACGGAACGGTAATTATCTACTGAATTTTTCTGTCCGTATATGAAACAAGACTGATTCAATTATACTCCGCCAAACCCGAGATATTCTTGATTAGAGGCTTCTCATTTTACCGTACCCTTTTCTATTTTAACATTAATGATCGAAAAATCGCCGCATGTTGGAAACCTAGGATTTAAAAAATTATATACTTTCCCTGCTGAAAAAATAATCTGAAGAATCTCGTTTCAAAAAACTCAACAGAACTGTATTCCCCAATTTATTCTCGAGTGGAGGTGCTCTCACTCTGTCAAACTGCCAATCGAAATATCTCGAAAACTGTTAAGAAATTCTCGAGATATCCAGAGAGTGCCAAATACGATGAATTTTATAACAAATAAAGTGATTGTCAACTCACATATCTACGAATGCTGGTTCTGAGTGTGAAGACATTTGTGGATGGGAGCCCCCTACGGCGCACGCGCTCTCAGAAACTGAAGGTTTTATAAGCTACTTATAAACACACGATAACATCTCGAGAATTGTCAGTTCTGGAACTAACAATTCTGTAGTGGAAAGTTATTTTATTGATCGTAAAAGTCTCTTAATCCTTTCTGCTCAATGGCTGGGTGCCCTCCCTTGGTAAGATCGGATGTATCCTATGGTGTAGAGCCTCGGATCAACGTAAATCATTGCCGTAAACCTTGAACGCCTATTAAATTTTTTTCATAGAGATTGGGTGCGAGAATTTTGAGGAAAAAAAACAGGCACAGAATTATTTCTTTCAGATGTTTTTTTTGGAGTTGTACACTTGAAAATCATGTTAGGAATTCAATGTAATTTATTCAACTGTGACGAATCAATTACATGAGCATTGGAGATCGTAGTCAATCAGCAACTTGTGTATACTGGACAGTACTAGAGAGCCGATCGTCATTATGTACTGAAGAAATTGTGGACTCAGCGGGCGTGTACCACGGGACGTTTAATGGCTCAGAGATTTAAGATTACTAGCCAATTCTGACATTTGTTGATCGTATTCAGGATATTACAGGATTTTATATGTTCGCAACAATTTTTAGAACAGAATCGTAATTGCATCTCAAAACAATTTTATATTTTTTGACAGCAGAAGGATTAGGACAGCCCAACTCGGTTATTTAATAAATTTTTAGTGCACTGAAAATTTGAGAACATATTAATCTGAATTTTTCTGGTTTGCTATTCATTTTTTTGAAATTATTGAACGAAAATTTAGAGCTTCCATTGATTATTTCCATTACATTGAGAATTTTCAAGAAAAAATTTATTAAAATTTCAGTAAAACGTTTTAAAGAAATGTTGAAACTGTTGAAAAAAAGTTTTAAACTAATTTTTAATAGTATATTTCGTAACAAGTGAAAAAAAATGGTAACTCGTGGGATTATATCACTCGCCTTCGGCTCGTGATATAAACCTCCCACTCGCCGAAAACCACTTTTTTCACGAGTTACGAACATAATTTTTCATCTCAATGTGTCGAAATAGTATATTTCAGCACGTGCACGGAGAGAAAAATCCAAGAAAAAATACGGGAAAAAACAGGTAAAAATTACGTTTCGGAACGTAATCTGCGAGCGAAGTAAAGTTCCATAAAAAGTATGAG
>JAPYZN010007164.1:0-16236 GCA_030522865.1 Psyttalia lounsburyi | reverse complement strand
TCACGTGTGAGACAGGAATTTTCAGCTCGTGTGATTGGCAGCCCTCGGCTCCGCCTCGGGCAGCCAACTTCACACTCGTGAAAATTCCGTCTCAGTCGTAGCGAAATATACTATTTCGTCTCTGGCCCCGAAAACCGCGATCTAACCGAACGGAGTGAGGTTAGAATCGCGGTTTATCGGACGCCAGGGACGAAAAGCATTATTTCATTCGTGTTCTGAAATTTTGTGGCCAATTCGGACTTATCGATAAACGAACTCTAAGTAATTCTAACTATACAGAATCGATTGAGGGCCGTTACCCATCACATTAGTTTAGACTAAAAGCTAATTACAGTCGTCGGTAGTTATTTAGGCCTGACGATAATACAGGATATATTCGGTCAAAAATATATGTCACTTTGAAGAATAGTAATTGGATTATATTCCCTAAGTAATGGCACCCAATCGACCTGATCGATGAAGTCCTTCATAAGGAGTTATTTGATCAGAATTGAACACCAGCCGACCACATACGAAAGACTTGTGTCGTTTTCGCGAAAAATTGTGAAATCGAAGGCGATTAAAGTTGCGTCAGAAAAACGGGGGAAAACATTTGAAAGCGAAAAAAAATAAAATAAAAAAGAGATTAAGAGATTATTATCGCCTTGGGCAATTCTAATATTTTTCGACTCGAGTGGTGACAATAGAGTGGTGCTATTGGAATATGATCGAATAGCCTGAGAGGGCATCACTAACTAGTTATTCATCAGTTCGATGAGCTGCATACAATCTGTTGTCCCAGCGTTCATAATACCATAAGAGGTAATTCTAGTATAGGTATTTTAGAATAATAAAATGACTCTACCTGTTTTATAGCTCGGTAATAAGTATCAGTATTTTGAGGTACATAGCCAGGATCCCGTCTATTAGCAACAATCCACGATATCCACATAAGAATATTCCAGTAAATAAAACAGTAATGACTTCCTCTCAACAAATTCCAAGTTATTGGAATGCATTTCAATAGATACATAGGGTAGCCCCAGAGTAGTACTGATCCCATGAAAAGCAGCAGGGGTCCTTTGCTATTTCCGGCTCCACCGAACAGCAGTGCCCTGTGAGGAAATCAATCGTTTCCTAATGTAATCATAAATCGATATCGAACGACTAGTCGTCATGATGACTTACCAAAGTTCATTAATTGGTGGTACCCATCTCGCCCGACGTTTCTGCTCGTTCTCAAGAATGGCCACCACTTCTGAATGTCGATGACTCTTTGCCAGTTGGAGGGGGGTCTTTCCGTTCTTGTCCTTTGGGCCTAATTCGATTTTACTTTTCTCACAGAGAATTTTTACGCAGCTTACGTTTCCAGAGAGGCAGGCAAGATGGAGAGGAGTAGATCCGAAGTAGTCAGGTTTTTGGAGATCAACTCCACTGTACATCAGGAGTCTTATCAATTCGGGGTGTCCCTTGTAAGCAGCCCAGTGCAGGGCGGTGTCTCCGTTGATGTCGGTCAAGTGACCGTGAGCACCAGAGCCCAGAAGAAATGCAGCAGTTGCGAATTTTCCGAACATGCAGGCAGTCATCAGGGGTGTTAGGCCTTTGAAGTCTGCTGCGTTCACAGCCACGCCGGCCTACAGGTTTTCCAATACTATATTTAGAAGTTGAATATTCGGAACGGATATCAACGAATTCAGAAGTAGTCAAGCAAAATTTGTAATCAGTCTACAGAAAAAGTCTGGGAAGGGAAAGAAAAAGCCTTTGAAATTTTCCCTAATGAATATATTCATGGCATTGAAAAATTGAGCTTCTCCCAAATTCAAACCTGGGTTCTGCCAGGTCTATTTTTCGTCTGATATTGATTTTATTGTTAGCTTTCAGTTGTCGCATTCGAGTTTTGGGTGGTTTCTCTTCTAGCCAACTTTATAACGAATATTTTAGTATTTTCAACCTAAACAGGATCTTAATATTCTCTTGCTACATATTCTCGAATAATTGATGAAGGGACTGGAAAAATATTTCCGACAACTGGAATACCAATGAGTTTCATAATTATTTGAAGAAAAAAAGATGAGCAATAAATGAAAATATTATAAATAATAAATGGAGAAACCCTATAAAATAAAATATTATATCAGCAATCGCAAAGAGCTTTGAATGAATTTTTAATTAAGAATTAAAAATACCAGAATAGAACTAATAATAATCAATAATAATAATGAAATATTTGATGATGAATGACGACTAATAGTTAGTGTATTCCGTCGAATAGTCGAATGATGGGACTTATTTTGATAGTTGAATAACGCGCTTAAAACATGCTTATAATGATAAAGCACCGAGTTACTACAGGGGTTTTATTTTTGAAGACAGTTATAATTCATATACTTCTAAGATGACAAATCGAAAGGAGTTCAGTGCAATTTACCTTCAACAAAATTTGAACGATCGCACTATGCCCTTTTCTACATGCCCAGTGGATTGGTTTTGGCCCCTGAGTACCAAGGCAGGAGAGGTCCACTGGTCCATTACGCTCAACAAGATATCGCATCACCTACAGAGTGAAAAATTATTAATTTCAAATTCAATTTGTTTCTTCTCTCTATTACTAACTTCAACATTCCCATCGAGAGCGGCCCAATGCGCTGGTGTATATCCCCATTTGTCTCTAGCACTCAGAATGCTCATTCCATTCTTCTCCACCAACTCTTCTACTGTTTCTGTATCGCTGAACATGAGAAAGCGATACTTTAATCATGGATTAAATAGGGTAAGGAATGATAAAATTACAGGAAAATGATAGTAACTACCCGGCCCTGAGCAGATCGAAGATTTTCTTCGTCTCATCCGTGGGTCCCTGGCCGGGTGTTGCCTCTTCAGCGTAGATATTTTCATCCGGGCCATTTCTTCCTCTAGTTCCATGATTTTTGCTTAAACTAGAGTTGTGGGCATTGTTATGGGATATAGGATTGTTGGCAAGATGCCCGACCATGTCGGGATCTGGGCTGAGTTCCCATACCGAACGTGCTGCTCCTGGCCCTGTCAGAGGGCTTACAGGATACACCTGTTCAAACAGAAAATCAAAGGTTCAAATGAAAACTTCGGAAAAGTAAGTGTGAATCTCACAGTTGATAATTAAGGGGTTACATACACTCGTAATTTTCAAAAAATCTATTTGTTTTCTTGCATTTTCCGAATATCTATTTGAGAATTCACACCCAAAATTTCATGTCAATCAGCCGAATCTTTTCACAGTTATATTTATGAAGGCGCATTAGGAAGGTGGGGACCGACGCGCCAACGGCCTTTCTGAAACGCTGTCCCTTTCGTATTGCCTGTTTCCTTTGGTATTTTCTATTCTATTTTCCTTAATTGCCAAGTTTTTAAAAGTAGTAGCCAGTCTCAACAGAGAAGCCCAGCCATAAAGTCGTGCGCTCGTACTTTCGGTAATATCGTAAAAATGAAGTGTAGCAGAGAATTAAAAAAATCACGTCTGACGAAGCGGAAGAATGTTTGCAATTCGAAAACAGCCGAAACGGATGAGAGCAGTTTCAGTGCCTCTGCAAAAAAATATATAAGGATGCATGATTCGTCCGCTGAGTACCAAATTTTGAATTTCATTGTCACTGTCTTCGGAAACGTGAAATTTGAGGACTCGGGTTTAAAATTGTTTTGTTGTGTGATCACTGTCCGACCCGTAGCATAAATTCGAGTCCTCTTCTCCAGCATTCTTATGAGATGAATAGACGTTTTTGGTTTGTCATGAGTTCTCGCATTAGGGTTGAAGTGTGTTGTAAAATTTTGTGAACTAATGGACATGCCAGCTTTCTTAATTCAGCCTACCTACGATTTAATTATGAAAAATATACATTCCTTTGTGACAACAGCAACCGACAAACTGTTTCAGTATGCTTGCATTGAAAACAAAGACTTGACTTCTGAACACCCAGGTAATGGAACGCCTGCAGAATTTCCCGTATCCGGCGATGGAACTTGGAAAAAACGAGGATATACTCCTTAGTATGGGGTGACATCATTGATCGGATATTATTCTGCGAAAATAATCGACGTCTTCGTGAAAAGTGTTTATTGCAAACTAGACGAAACTTGGAAAAGAAAACTTGATAATGAAGAGTATGAAGAAAGGTATGAAAAGCATCAAGATGATTGCAGTGCAAATCATTCAGGTTCTTCTAGTAAAATGGAAGTTGATACAGTAATCGACCTATTCAAACGTTCAGTGGAAAAATTTCGAGTGCAGTCCAGAAATTACATTGGAGATGGTGATTTCAAAATATACTCAGGGGTTTGGAAAGCTGCCCCATACGGTGATGAAGAAGTTTTGAAGAAGGAATATATAGGTTTCACCAAAAATAATAACGAGAGTTACAACCAACTGGTATGGAAGATATCTCCAAAAGTACTTCCGGCTGGTTCAAAAACGGTGGAAGTGTTTGCACGTATTGCTGCTGGCAATCTTCAAAGAAGGCACAGCATCACTTGTATATTTTATGATTGCATGCTGATAAAAAAATACGCAGTGCATAAAGATCTCCGATCTGAGATAACATGAGAGCATGCGAGAGGGAAGGATGGCCCCCGCAGACCCCATCAAATTAAATTATTCGAAGCTGCCGAAGAGGCTAACGGATTAGTATATGGGCCTGGAATGGAATCATCTATTCGTTGTAAGTTGGAAAAAACATTACCTACATGTAAAACTCGTATGAAACTTTGAACATGTTTGTTTAAAAACTTTTTTCAAAGGCGGTGAACAAAATTTCTCGGCTGAACCGATCAGTTTAAAATTTTAACACAAGCTTGTTAACTATATTTTTGAGTAATTCATTGAAATTTTATTTCGCTAATGCCTCCGATTAAATAATAGATAATGTATTGTATTAACGGAATTCACTTGGTTTCTTCATTTTAGATCATCCAGTCCGGAGATATAATGCTCCCTGCCAGATACCTTTTTTGCGGAGCTCTGGGAGATTGGCTGTATCAATATTTGCAATGATTATTTCAAGAAATAAAAATATGTAGTTATAGTATAACATGTACAATAATACATATGCAAAATTTCGAACAGATAAATTAAACAGTCTACGCGGAAAAAAATCGCTTGTTATGGGCTTCCTAACTGTATGTAACCCCTTGAGAATATCATTCTTAATCACTGCCCAAAATTGATGTGTATCTTGTGCCAATATATTCAGTAAAAATTGATGGAAAAACCCAGTTTGGTGGTTGGTGGAAAATTTCATTTTTTTCATCTCTGTTTATTATTTTTATAGATGTTTAAAAAATAGATGGGGTTTTATGCCCTAATTCTCCGTTAAATGATTGCTTCAATTGGAATTGGTATTAATAAGCTTAAGTATCGGTGGATTTCTTGTGCTTCATTAGTTTGTTGATATTATCGTATTTACGAGTTAGTTGGCAAAAAAATATGAAGTCTAATAAATAATTCACCTTATAAACAAATGATTTTTGAGACAGAGAAAGATGATGAATATTGAAAGAATTGCAGATTTAAATTTATCAAGTGAATTTTTTATACCTTACAAAGCGTTGCCAGGTCAGTATTACCCTTGTCAAATTCGTTATTTGTCCTAGAACTATTTCCAGTTCTCGAGTGACTGGAATTCTTGAGCGGAGCGGTTAGTCACAAAGGCACTCCAGATCCCACCATTCTTGGATGATTCTCTGCAGTTTTCTTATTCTCAGACTGAGAATTGCTCACAGTGATAGTTATTTAATTAATAAAATTTAAAGAACTTGATATTCTATCGAGATACATGATAAATGGCTGTGAAGAAAGACCTAAGAAAATCAACCCCCTGTTGTTGGGGTTGGACTTGCGCAGTCAGATCAATAATTATACCACCACCTTTGTTATCACACATGCGCCGTGGGGATAACTTTGATAATACCGCAATATTTAGTGCAAGATTATTTTTAACAATTCAGGTCAGACGACGATGGGTGAGAGTCCAAGGAAAATACGTAAATTATTGAATGAATTATTCTTTGACACATTTTAAGGCAATTATAATTTATTTTCAAATTTTCTTTAAATATTATTACAGCTCACACAAATATATACATATACATCCTGCATTGAGTACATTTACAATATTTCATTTCTATTGTTATTTATGATTAATTTTCACTTGTACATATACTGCAAACAGAGACCGACACTCCAAAAGCCAATAGGCTTATTTATATTTATCGCACAAGTATCCGATGTTACCCTTCTGATTTGCGATTTTGTAATCCAATTGGATTACTTGCACTGAATTTGATATCAAATTCCATAATTTATAGGAAAAATAAATCTTGTATTAAATCGACGGTTTTACTCTAGAAAACGACGACAATACTTTTTTGCGTTGTATTTTGGCATTTCGGTTAAATCTCCAACGCTTATTACAGTAAATGTTTTATCAGTACCGCAGGAGTTTCAAATTGAGTTATCAATAGGTAGAACTAAGAATAAATATCAGATTAAATATCATTTTGAATTTATATATAAAATTATTATGAATTGGTTGCAATACAAGGATTTTGATGATCTCGTGCAAATTTATAGAAACATTATCATTGTGCTCAGATAATTATCGTAATTGTAACCAATATAACAGTCTCTCTGTCAGACACAGATGAACACGCTCCAATAATAAATGCAATATCGAGGGACGTTATAAAAAATAACGTTATTGAATTTTCATTTAAATTTATCATTGCAATTAACAATTGGATGAAGTGAATTTTATTTGTAATGGAAGCAGAATTACATGAGGTGGATAAGATAGAGCAGAAACAGGCACTGAATGCACTTTTGAAAAATCCATTATTGGGTAAAAAATGAGAATAAAATTAGCTTTGTTTTTCCTTAAGGCTTTTATGGAAATTATAATTAATTTTGAAAATTTGGAAATAAAGAGAGTACCTTTAGTATGTTGATTTTTCACAATTTTCAATTGATTGGTAATGGAAACATTTAATTCAATACTTTTATATTCAAATTGTTTTAGGGTGTGTTATAATTCTTCTTATTTTATACTGTGATTTTTCGATAAGAGTCAATACTCAAATTTTGGAGTCTATCATTGCAGCTCGTAGGCATAACATTCTTAATTTTGTATCCCCTTGGAAAGTTGATTTGAGAAAATGGCCAATTTAAGATTGGTTGAGGTAAAGAAGAATTTCAGATTATTGGTCAGTTGGAAGACTCCATTGGGATGACATGAAATTCAAGTCAAATATGTCCTTGAGGAGTTGCTGATTGTTTCATCTTTGGCTGAAGACGTCCATGATTCTTCAGCCAAACTTCCATATCGCTGGACTCCCGGAAATCGTGGTCCCGAGCTCTGCGGTGAATAGTAACCACCTTGTAGCTGATAGTAATTGTTCCCAGGTGACTGATAGTAGTAATCTGACGAAAGTATATTGCTATATCCAGAGTACGATCCATATTGTGAAGAATATGACGAGTATCCTCGCTCACTCAAGCTCCGATACGGCCCCGAACGCTGGGGCCGATCCTCTTGTCAGACTGGTGTACTCACTGGCGCATTCGTTATGTACTCGATGTCACCAATACTTTTCACACGGCGGTGACGTTTGCCTGTCCCATTTGCTGATGGCCGTGGCGGTAATTGCGGCGGTGGGGGCGAATTACTGCGAATACTGCTCATGTATTGACATTGACTGGCAAGAGATCCTGTATCTGATGATGATGAGGGTGAGGCTTTTTCGCTGCGGGGCCGAAGACCTAAGGCGCGGCTCAGGGAACCCTAGAATTAATCAAAACAACTTTATGAGAATAAACAGGGAAGAAGAGATAGCTGGTGATTGATACGCAAAGAGAGGAAAAATTATTGATTTGAAACATTCTGAGGTAGCCTTGAAAAAAATATATACATATATAGAAATTTGGAAAATTTTTTGAAAATATCATAATCTGAAAACAAATCTGTGGATATTAAGTTCTTCATTTATTTTGCTCTGTAGGTATTTATTGACTGATCTATGAGAAGAATACCAGAACAAATCGGTTAGTCATTTGAAAAATTAACGTAGGTTTCTGAAAGATTGAGGAGCTTGAATAAATATTACTGGCTTTGTTTCTATTTCTATTCTATATAACTAAAATGAGTTCAATTCTTCAGTCATCAAATTTTCTGTTATTTCTGCATTATAGTTATGAAGAGGGGCTAACTCCTGGAACTATAATAGTTTTAATTTTTTTCAGTCGCAAATTGATATTACCATACGAAATATTCTGGATAACTTTGGATAATATTGCTTGTACTAGCGAAAGTTATCTATTATTTCGCCTATTGTATGAGTGAGTCACTTATATCGTGTAGAGATTCTTGGTAATGTTGAGTAAAAAATTTGGAAATTTGGAATGAAAAAATTAATAAGGAAATAGATTTAGAGCCATTTTTTAAGTTCAGCAACAATAATATAGAATTGGGAAGTGCGGACTAACATTTGAGTTAATAAATGATTTTTTATGAAATTTGTTAAAGTATGCCTTGAAATTTTACGAAAAATAATGAATAATATTGAAAAAATGAGAATAAAATTATATTTCTAACATGATTTCTGAAATAAATTTCAAGTCTATTTCGATAAGTTACATATTTACCGGATTCGTTTCGTATCCGGTACTAATTACACGATTGGGAATTTTAGCAATTTAACAAAATGAGGTTTAATTAATCAGATTGTTATTCGGGCTCGGGCTTGTGTTATCACACCCACGTTGTGCACTGCAAAGGAAATTGTGGAATTTTTTTTACTTTAGACCTTCAGCCACTAGAAATGTTTGTAGATATTTTATTCAACAAAACTCAAAGGGTTCTCCGAACGAAACCATTTAATTAATCGAAATTCTAAGTAAGAAATATAATTGGCTCCAAAAACATCTGTTATCTATTTAAAAAATAATTGGTTTGCCAGATGAATAGACAGTAAACATAATACAATTTACTGAATATTTGATAGTATTCATCATCATGATTTTTGTCAATTCAAGTGAGTGAATATTCCTTACTAACTGCTGGGCGCAATAAATGTTTCAATTTTTTTCCAATAATATTTTTCTCCCTTTTTAAAATGAGACAAAACATTCGATAGAATAGTTTGAAAAATTTGTTTTCGTGAAACTGGCAACTAATAATATTGATACGCTGATATTTCTAATAAGTGCAATTGTTAATTCTACATAATTAAAGAGAGCTAATTTTTTTTTTCATTTTGTGATATAAATTGTAATTATTCTAAATAAAAAATGAATGGTCGATCCACGATTAATATAAAAAAAAAGTTGAAGATGATGGTTCTCATACCTGAGAGCTTCTCCACGACAACTATGAAGGGATGAGATAGGTCAGTTAAGAACCCAAAAGCGTAACCCACATTGAAATCACAATTTATATTTACATAATTCGTTGATTATCATGCTAATTCCCTTAATTACCAAATACTAAATAAATGCAATAATGTTTTTCTTTCATGAACTTTTTTCTCGTCCTTAATTTTTGATACATATGCATATACTGTACATATACGATTGCGCAACTGTCGGGCACAGCGCATGTTGAAATGGGAAATCAAATTTGTTTTTATCTATGTTACATACATGTGGGAGAGTCATTGCATTTGAATGTATATACAGCGTGAATTTGTTGTCCCTGTTAATTTTTCATCGTGTAATATGGTTGTGTGCTAATGAGACACAATTTTTTGACTTTTCAACCGTTTTCTCTTCTATCAATGAGGAAACTACGAATTGGTTTCACAATTGATTGTTGACAAATTACAGGATTTTCATGAGGGGCGAGGGCGGGGGCGAAGGTTATCGAAACACATAAAATTTCATGTCACATCTCAGTTGGTAATCGATCAGTCTTTCATTACACAAATCCATCATAATTGTTCAAACACTTTTTGTAAGTATATTAATACGTTTCGAACGATTACTTTATATGGTATAAATTATTTTTTTTATTCTCAAGATTACACGATCGAATTCGATTAATTGAATTGACATTAACTGAATAGATCCTTATAAATTATCAAATCGGTCCTTCTTCTCACTATCGCCCACTCCTTATTTCATTAGTGGAAAAGAAGACATATTTCACTATATCACTATTTAACTTAATTGACACGACATCGAGTGGATTGGAATAAAAGACCAACCTGATTTGATAAAATTTGATAATTAAATGATGCATGAATGAATATACCGAACCTTTTTCAAATAAAGAAGACTGCAGGTCTGCGATGATCCACAGGGGTGCAGGGGGAATGATTAAATGTTATGTTTTAAACAAAGAGAACTTGCGTAGGGGCCATAGCTCACAGTAAGGGATATTGTCGCCAATAAATATTCATCACTTTTTATCGAAATTTCTGTAATTTTTAGAGAAATCGGTTCCGTCCAAATGTTTTTAAGCCCAAATTTGAAAATTTTGTTCTTGTGATTGTGATTTAATTACAGTTTTCGTAACTGGTAAAAAAGTAAAGGATATATTTCTCTAAATTAATAAATGATTTAATGATCAATAACTCAACTGCATCAAACATTGTTGATAGAATTCGATCTTCGTGTAAGATACAGATGGACGGTATGTTGAACAAAACCGAGAATTACATCAATAGTTGAGTATAGATTTGAATTAAATAGTGTTCTTAGTAATTGAGAATAGCAAAAAATAACCATGAATTTTTTTCCCTAGAAGTGGGATTCAGTTGAACTAAATAAACTTTTCGATCCATATTTTTGTATTTATTTTTCACGTCAGGATGAAGATTCTAATGTGTACTCAGGAATAGAGTGTTAAATTGGGTAAAGTCATACTCCACTTTTAGACTCATTTTTTTTTTAATACTTGAGAAATGTAGGAAATCAATTAAATTTTCATTAAAACTATTCCAATGATTCTCACTCTTTAGCACCAACAAATTATACAAAAATTGTGTTATATCTTTAAGATTTTAAAATATTCGGCAAGAACCGATCGCAATGTGAAATAAATGTATCACTTGAGCACCTTGATATTGATTTTCATATTGAGCTCCGCAATTCGGTAATTAAATCTTTGGGTCAAAGAAGCAGTGACGCCATGCAGCAAAACATGCGATAATTTACTCAAATGAATAATTAGGAGTATTTCACGATGAGAAGTTTTATGGAAGAATAAACATCATTAGAAAGAATGACCAGAGTCGCACTTGAATGCTAATGAAAATTCATCAATGAATGACAATTAAATAATCGTGCATGTAATTTCCAGCAATTAGTTTATCTTTCTACATTACCCTGAGGCTAGAGCGCCGTCTGTCAATAGTGTTGGAGGTGTTGGCTGCCATGTGAAGGGCCGAGAGTGAACTCTGGTGGTGCTGGAGATGCAGAGCACGATTGCCTCGTCCTAAACTCCCACCGGCGCTCACTGTACTCATCGGTCTACTTCCACCAACTTGATTCCTCGGGATGACTTCCAGTTGGCTTCTACACACATCCACACATCCATGCTCACTTTGCGTATGCCCATTATCACACAATATGCCTTTGACAATACACCGCAACACACACACGTCGTTTTCCATATCATCATCAGATGTAAAAGGATAAATTTTTTTTTTTTTGACAATTATCGTCTGATCATTTAATTATTTTTTCTGATGTAAGTCAAAATGGTTCACTGTTGGCAACTCATCCTCATGACGATATAAATGAATATCTATCACAACATAAATATACATACACAAGCATTTTTCTGTGCTCCAAAGATAGAAAAAAATATTTTACTGGGCTCCAAGACTTATCGATGTATGCAAGGACATTACACTCGTTCTGAGTGATTAAAGTAGTATAGTCATCACTCTAGTTATTAACTGGAAATTTAAATGAATTCAATATGTGAATAACAATTTGCTGATCTGTGTTTTTGGTTAATTAGATATCTGTTCTTTTCTGAACACCGGTGGTG
This sequence comes from Psyttalia lounsburyi, assembly GCA_030522865.1. Taxonomy (NCBI): domain Eukaryota; kingdom Metazoa; phylum Arthropoda; class Insecta; order Hymenoptera; family Braconidae; genus Psyttalia; species Psyttalia lounsburyi. The sequence continues at coordinate 4,240 of JAPYZN010007164.1, read as the reverse complement.
TTCATGAATCAATGCTCCATTCAATTATAAATGCTATTTTGAGGTGATTTAATCATAGAAGATCAGTTTCTAGAATGATAAAAAAACCATACTACCTGGAATGATTAGTCCATTAGAGCCGAATAATTGTCAATTTGTGGTAGAGAAACATCAAACAATCGTATATATATGTATATATATATATATACAGATATAGTATATTATGTGAAAAATATTGAATTGGCAAATAATAAACGATAACTATTGAATGCAGAGTGGTGTTATCCATAGTCAGATATCTGCAGGATACTCAGATCTGATGGTGGACAACATCACTGGACTAATAAACAATGGGTGCTGTACATAGCGTTTTAGTGCAGTGCAGGCAGCGGCTGTGGGCTACGGCTCAACTATTGATTTATTTTATGGATGATAAATGGTTTACCAAAAGGGTTCTGTTGATTTTTGTTATTTCAGACTGGTTAAAAAAATTTATGAATAAAAATACAGGGAGTGGACCCGAGCAGACCCGACTCAGTTCTCTGATAAATTCGAGATGAGTTCTCGTTTTTTCTATCAAAAATGTTTGTATATGTACATAATGTCAATTGTATGGTTTCTATTAGTTTATAACTACGTGTGTGTATTACTTGGTAATGACGGGCTATATAGTGTATCATTATTTTCCTTAATATGTAAATTAATTAGCGTAACGATGATGATCATCCACGAATTTAAGAGGACGAGGATGATCATTCGACTTTAATTTAACAAATAACATCAATCTTCACAGTTAATTGTCATTGGCGTGTTTTTTCACTAAGCCCATGGGTTTAAGGAGAATGCTTTTGCTTGACAATTGAGGACACTCACTCAATTCAATTCATTCTTGTACTAAAGTGGTCAAGATTGAGAGATGAGGTTGAGACTGTCATAGAGATCATTTCGAGAATATCTTGGAACCCATTCGATTCGGAAGAGAACATCGAGAGAACTTGTTTGCAAAGTGGCTCTGGTTACAGAGATAGGTATTTACAAAATCATTTGTAAACTTTCGTGGACACATCCTCGATTCTGTATGACTTCACTACTGATTTATCAGGAAGATTTCATTTCTATTCTTCACTTTATAACATTTACCTATCTACGATCTGTTTTTTTAAATTTAAGGCAGGGGAATACGTAAAGCTACCCTTAAAGTAATAACTGGCTTAGTGATTAACAATCGGGGCAAGGAAAAAAGAAACTCTCTGAGAATAAAATATTGGAAATAGAAGATTCGGCCTTCTTCTTCCTATCTTTTCACCGAGTTCAACATCAAAGTTTATGATTTCTAAAGTGGAAGCAAAGAGTTGCAGGAATACCTAAGCTTAATTTTGAACATGTAAGTATAATTTGAGTAATTAAAGCTCAACTACAAATTCCTTATATAGAAAATAAAAGAACAAACATAAGATAGGTGAAAAAAAATCTATAGAAGGCAAAGAGGGAGAGAAAAAGAAACGGTGGAAGTTAAAGGTTCAAATGTACAGACCGTGGCACTCGAAGGAGAAAAAAAAATGGTAAACAGAATCTCGGTTTTGAAAGGACACATACCAATCAATACAAAGCCCTACGTGGAGAGAAAAGAGTGGAGAGGAAAGTGCTCCTTTTCATTGTTTTTTCTTTTTATTCTTCGCCACCCTACCCTATATATTGCAGACTTTACTTTGATTACAAGTGCCCAGTTACCGAAAAACATCAAATAAACCCTCACTCTTTCCCACCCTTCTCAACATTTGGAATTCTTTTGATCGTGCACGCGACTCGGCAAACAGAATTTCGTTGAATAGTGAAAGAGATATTTCTCCACCGTAAACCTTTGTTGTTTCTGATATGAGAAGTGAGCAAGAGTGAAAAATGAGACTTTCGCTAAGTGTTCCACAGTAAAAATGTTGAATGTTAAGTTGAAAGAAATAGAATTTATCAAAGGAGATCGGAACCCGAGAAGAAACAAATGATTCAAGGATTTGGCAGATGGATTGGAATCAAGTTCTATGAACAAGTTTACTAGGAATTGATGAATTATTTTGAGGGAATCGTTCGTAAGTGGTAGTTTTAGTGAGCGCTGTCCATTGTTCCCTCTGGATGACAGTAGATTGAGTACCTGGCTGGTAATACAAGGGCCTCCAGTTCGGCCGTTAAATGTCGACGTATCATGTGCTTAGCAGGAGGTATTCCTAACGCTGTTGCCATAGTATCACCGGTAAATGAAGGTTCTAGGACTACTAGAGCACCGTGAACACCAGAATCTATGAAAGATTAAAGAACGAAACATAAAATCTACAAACTCTCTAAGTCATTTACTCTGTAAATTACTTTAAACTGTGATTAATAGTGGAGCAATGATTTTTTATAACACTTACTGATTATAAAATATCATATAAATTTAATGTTTGATGTCATATTTAAAAAAAAATTCTCATTTATTGAAATCAAATCTTACCTTTGAGATTGTCGGCATATTCTCCTAGATCAATATTCCTTGCCCACCTGATGAACCTATGATTAGTCCAAACCAAGGGATCCTCGTCTACTTGCTCACTTTGATGGCGCCTAACTGCCAGTGCTTGCCTATCATACTTGAGCATCCTCAATAAATTAATCCCATGCATAATACTAGCTTGATGAAATTTCCTCGTAACGCCTAAAAGTTTCTCCAATTCTTTTTTAACGATATGATCGAGCATTCTGGCGTCAACCAGATTGGTAGCGAAACTTTCTGTGTACTGGGTGAGGCCGAGATCAGGTAACCACTCAGAGCTGACCCAGGTATGACCTAGTTGAGCGATACAGGGATAACGTACCAGGCTCGGATGTCGATGCTCCTCAATTGCTAGGCGAAGCTTTTTGCGATGAAGGGGATGAGTTATTCCCAATCCTGCCTCAAGTTCTGCGTCATTCAATTCTAACAAAACCTGAGGGAAAGAGAAATATAAAAATATAAAAATATAAAAATGGAAAGGAAAACTGTTGAATTCTGTCTTCAAATATGTTTCCATGATGTTTCATTCAACATTTCGCCGATGAAAAAAATAACTCTGTATGGTTTCAATATAAACCGAGTTTCCATTATCACGATGCTATGGCATGGCAATATCTTTGTCATATTATTTTTATGAACTATTTTTATTATATTCTTATGTAAGGTCTCTTCTCGAGTAAGGTTTTCATTGGAAATCATTAGGAACTTTTCTCGAGTGACTCTAATATTGATGTAATTTCGTTTCATATTTTAAGTATGGAAGATCTTTGTTAACTCAACAGAAAATCTGTAAGGAAGTGGGATAACATCAGGTGTCAGTTTTCACATACTGTTAAATTTTCCGTTCCATCTTTATAACTGGAAGTGCGTTACATAGCATTTTTAATGGTTGCCTGGTTTATAGGCTGAACGTTAGGATAGATCTCTGAGCATATTCGCTGAAAAACGTTGTTTACTAACGGAAACGTTAAATATCTTTTTATTGCGGGCTTTATCAGCTACAGAATATAGACAAACTCAATCATTTGATCATCGGTGACAGAATTTGTTTATTGCGATATATGCTAAATTATTGCAAAAAATGGTCATGATTCAATGCATTGAAATGGAATAAGTAATCGATCTCTTGTAATTTTAATATAAAAAGCACTTCTCACCTTTCCGGATTTAATATTCTCGGCACACCTGGGCCCATACTGTGGCATCCCAAGAGCAACTTCAAGCCAGGCAAGAACGGTGGGAGCTCGCCATCGCTCCATGGGTATTGTTACTGCTTCCCGCAATAATCGTAATTTCTCGGCGTAACCCTCCTCTGTAAGAGGTGACCACGATCGAAAAAATTTCAACGTGTATGAATTCGTTTGACCAAAAATTGATTCATAATCACTGGGCAAAGTGATGAGGACCATTTTTCGGAAAGCTTACGGCAATGAGCTTGAGTCGATGGTATAGGGTTAAGAGGTGAGGAAAGCAGCGCAAAATGATAATTTTTCAAAGCATTTTTCCTCGATTGCATCTAATGAAGCTGGCTGAAATTTTCAGCAAGGTTTAAGGGGTTACATGGATTTCACGGGTTCGAAAAATCAATTTTTTTTGGTTTATTAAAATCTTCTATTAAAACATCTCTCGAATATTGTCCGAAAATTTCAAGTTGATCCGAGTAATAGTTTCAGAGATACAGCCTTTTGAGGTGGCGTGCCAGTGGCGGAAACCATGCTCCAATATTCCATCATCGAT
>JAPYZN010007158.1:0-10405 GCA_030522865.1 Psyttalia lounsburyi | reverse complement strand
GAGATTGGAATATTTTCAATAGGATTTTCCGGACAGAATTTCCTGGAGGATATCCCTAACGAATTAAACCGAGAACCAATAGGATTTCCTGTGGAATTCAATAGGATTTCCTGTGGAATTCAATAGGATTTGCTGTGGAATTCCTTTGACCCATGAGTTCTCCAGAGAATTTAATATTCAACATAAATAATTTCCTCCAGAAAATTCCATACGAATTTTTCCCCACGTGAATTCAATCATCAATCGTCCATTTGATGATTGATCGATAACAAACTAGAAAAAATAATCCCTCCTATATGAATGACTCTTCGAATAAAAATATTTCTAGACTGTGTCGAATAAAAATATTTCTAGACTGTGTCAGGAAGAGGGCACTATTCAAATGAATTTATTCCTAACTATCAGTTCCCATGTCTATCACTAATTTCTTTGTTCTCACGTGACAAAAAATGGCGACAGAAGCGATGTCACATGTCACTTGTCACCTGAGTCACTCGCCAGGGAATCCCTAACAACTAATTGACAATAGATTACTTATATTCTGGATCACTTACACGTAGGATGAAAAATACCATTCTTTTGATTAAAAAATATTTTATCCTGTCGTTTGTTTTTTATCACTTTTCCATTGTCAACTCTAAGACTAATGTTACATTCCACTCACTATTCACGTGAACATTACTTGTTTTTTACTTATCATTGAGGGCCTGGTGATTTAGTGATTCAGAGGACGTTCTTTTAGGTCTCGTTCATTGACATTCACACGCAATGATTACTTACAGCCCTTTTTTTCACTAGAAAATACCCGAAATTTCGTCCGTGCCTGTGCTGCACAGTGGCCTGCTTCTCACGACACGTCACATTGTTATTCTTCATTTTATGCCAAATAGTGTGCATTGTGGAAGTGTCAACTCGATGCGCTGTAATAACACTCTTGAGCACACAAATATCCAACTTACGTTGGGCATAACTGAAGCCGGGATGATCGACTGGTCGCAATTTGGCATTTCTCGCACAGAGTCCTGTTATATAAACGTCCTCAAGATGAAGAAGTGGAGTTGACAGTGCTGATTCGTACAGTTTGGCAGCCACATCTGTACTCATTACATACCCAGTGCCTGATAAATAATTTGGATAGATTTTCTCGGAGAACATGTACTTCGGTGTGTACCTGTCAAAAAAAGGATATTATGAGGATTGGTTCCCCTTCAGATGGATAATTATCTGTACCAACGTCAGTGAAACAATAATTAATTGTTAGTAATGTCACCATTTATTTTTGGGATCCGAAATGGGACGTGCATTGCAGATCAATGCTCCGATGAGGGTGTCAGCACTTCGTGGTCTTGATTTCAGAGCTTTCACGAGGTTATCGACATTTATGTACATGTCGTCGTCAGTTTTCATGAGGTAAGTCGCCTGTGGACAATTTGTTGTTACCCATTTCAACAGCATTACCGATTTTATTGTTAAATTATTGTAAGCATCGATGAATTTTTCCTGAATTATGTCCCCGTACTCGTGGTTCTCCTCTAGAATTGAATTCTGTGGAAATTAAATTCATTAATTTATGGGGGACTCCAGGTTTCCAACAGTTGTCAAAAACATTATTTATTTACTAGTTCAGGAAGATAAATCAATTCCAAATGATCACTTACGTTCAGGGTCTCGTTGTCGCTTTGTCCGAGGAGGAATACCACTTTGATAGTGAAATTGTGAGAATTTAGATCTGCCTCACTGGCCCAGGTATCTCTAATGGCAATTCTTTGTTTTTGATGGTCAACCGCTGAACAAACGACGATCAACAGGTACGGAGGTGGTGACGTAGTGCAACTGTCATCTGGGCTCAGTATTGTTGTATTGTTTTGTGGATGGATGTACCAGTCTAAATTTCTGGACGCATTGAACGACCATCCGTGTAATTCGACTGCGATAAATTGAGAAAATCGATTTATAATTGTCGACTGGGAAGTGAGAAATTGGAATTGCCGACATTACATGATCGGAATGACAAAGAACGGACACATGAACTGAGTAGGAAAAAGAGATTCTAATGATCAGGATGATTGATTGATTAGTGTCTGAACACCAGCACTGGATTGATGTCCAGCCAGCCGATCCATTGTAATCACTTGTTTTCTCGTGCTGAGCTTCTGAAAGTGATTGCAAAGAGTCTCGATCTCTAGATTTCTTGCGGACTTTCTAACCGAGTGGTGTCATGCTTTTGGAAAAGTGTAATCCCTCGATATGCGTTTGTCCAGGTGCAAATTGAATCAATGTCAACCGTTGTCAATTGGGGGGGAAAAAATCTACTGCTGCATTCAAAACACTATTCTTAAGCTACGACGCTCTGCAGTACTTCTCAAATGCATACCTACGGATTCTAGATAGTGTGAAAGCCTCGAAGGTCCTGAGGAAGATGGAGCCTCACCTATTCCGAGTGGTCCTTGTGCTGAGTGATAAGCTGGCACGTATAGGAGGCCCAAAAAAGCCAGGAGAATGCAGCCAAGACCCAGTCGACGGATGAAGGACTTTCTTCCTCGCGCATTGTACGGGGGATTTATGGCTGCAGCTGATGGTAATTCCATTGGGAGTAAAATTCCATTGGGAGTAAATGTATCCTGTCAGCATAATTAAAATTATCGTACATGACGAGAGGTTCCCGGAATTACCTCGGAAACTTTTCTCTGTGAGGGGGAACTTGTTTAATTTGCGGGCCGAGGTGACCACTAGAGGCACTGCTAGGGCCTCTGCAGGCACGAATCCCATGAGCCCTAACACGTAAAATTTGGCAACAAACGACAGCGTATTTTGGCCAAGAGACGATTGTAGAAATATAATTGCCAAGAGACGATTGTAGAAATATAATTAATTCAGGATTTTTCTCGCCACATAATCTCTGTCATCCATCTTTGTTTTGACTCGCGTTTATTCTATTGACGAAAAATGGATTGAAAGCTTTTTTTCGTCCTCTGCTAAAATCTTCACTGAATTATGTACAGAAGTAAATTTTTCCTCAATATTTGGAGGTTTTTCAGAAATGAGAACAATTTTTAATTCAACAGAATGCTCAACAGCTCTCACTGTATCTAATTGTGATTTTCAAAAATTAATGTCTCACCCTTTTCCTTTGGAAGTAACACCCTGCTCATCTGGACGGCACCCCATCAACATTGGATAACAATTGACACAGGTTCAGCACTCGTTAACTGCCTCAGATGATCACAACCATCTTTCTGAGGGAATTTTTGGTGAATTTTTCGTCGAGAAAACCAAAACAGATAACACATGACCAGTTCGTGGTGTCGGAATGGCCCTGGATGATAACCAATCAAGGTTAGTCCTTCGTGTTCAGATGTGTTGCTGGATGTTGCCCATGGAGTCTAGAGGACCAGGAGCATGAAGATTATAGAGAGAAAGTCGAGCGAGGGTGAGAGTGGGAGTGGAAAAGCCTCACTGCATTTGGCCGGCAATAATTAATTACTGAGATAAAATAATATACTCACTGGTTGGGACTGAATTTGCGGAAAGTTGGGAAGGATTTTTGATTATTTAGGAAGACACAGTTAATCAGTCGTCATCAGGCGACTATTTTCAATGATTTAGGACAATGGGCTTAGGACTTTGTCTGGGGGATAAAAATCTCTGTACATTTTACGTTGAGCACCTTTTCGGATTCGCGATACGCAGACCCCAAGCGCCCATCTCAATTCCAACTAACCACCTAACCTGCAAAGGAAGAATCCAAGATGGAGTGTCACAACCAGTGAACAATATAAATATATATTCAGGCTCCAGGATTAATGTTTCAGCCGTAAATAAAATGATTAAAGCAATTTTGGTGTTCAATAACCATGGCAAGCCCCGACTGTCCAAGTTTTATCATTATTTTGTGAGTAAATATTAATGTAATCCCTATCAGCTGTTTCCTGACCACTACATTCACACGAAATTATTGAACGAGATTGAATACATTGGTAGGATTCTATAGAATCCTAGAAAATTAGTGCTCGAGAATTGAAACTTCGTTGTTATTTATTATTACTCCAATTGACAACACTTGACTGCAATATTAATTATTGCATCAACCTAAATAAATGCTTAATAAAAGATTGACAACTCGGGGACATTCTGAATGTTCAAGAACTTCCCTTGGAATTCTCGCGAATCGTTTGAGGATAAAACGATATACTCTTTGGCTCTTCCTTACTATAGATTAATATTAATTGATCATTGTTTTAGAATGAGGACATGCAACAGCAGATAATAAAAGAGACCTTCCAATTAGTGTCCAAGAGGGACGACAATGTCTGCAATTTCTTGGAGGGTGGAAGCTTGATAGGAGGTTCAGATTACAAACTTATCTACAGGCATTATGCAACCCTCTACTTCGTCTTCTGCGTCGATTCATCGGAGTCTGAGCTCGGAATATTGGATTTAATTCAAGTATTTGTAGAAACTCTTGACAAATGCTTTGAGAATGTCTGCGAATTGGACTTGATATTTCACGTTGACAAAGTTCATTACATACTTAACGAGTTGGTGATGGGTGGGATGGTGCTGGAGACCAACATGACTGAGATCTTGACGAGGATTGAGGACCAGAATAGATTAGAGAAGCAGGAGGTGAGTGGATTAACCTGGATTTTTTTGTCTGTCATACTTCAGAGTTCACATTTATTTTCTTGCACCGCTGGTGCACTTTTGGGGAATGACACTGGATTCCAATTTTGCCACAGTTGCTCACTGCACATTAATTCATCAGCCTAACTGAATCTGGCCCTGAGCTTTTAACAGATAATTATTAAATACATTTAACGAATAATCATTAAATTCTCGTTAGATGATAGCGTCGACGACGATTAACTAGTGGAATATAATGAATTTTTAGGGGATTTACATTTCGGGACGAACTTATTCGCCTCGAACAGTCGTCCTCTTGGCTCCCCTCCCCAGTTACCAATAGTCCCGGCTTAAAATTCTAAAATTCTAATCATCTGGCAAGGACAAAAGACTTTCCATAACCTCAACAAAATTGATTACTCCACAAAAATCAAATTTCTAACAAATTAATTAATTCTGTAACCAAACAATTTTTAACTCACACTCTGAGCCTCACTGATCTCCACCTGATCTGTGCCTTAACAACAAATTGTACATTAAGCACGAATAAACTGTTGTTAATTTTGCGTACGTGACTCGAATTCTTTCACCCACAATTTTAAATATTTCATTTATTTCTGTGTGTCAAGGCCGGAATTACAGCTGCACCAGCCCGAGCAGTGTCAGCTGTGAAGAATATGAACATTCCCCAACAAATTAAGGATATGAAGCTCCCGGATTTACCCCAGGCAATAAAAGACCTGAAATTCTGACCCGCTGTTACGTCCGTGTCGCCCAGTTGACTGGATTCATCAACAATTTTAAACAATATTTACGATCCGTCATTATTTCAACAGTTGTACACTCAAATCGAGGGCAATGAAAACTCACGAATCCTGCCAACTCCTGATGACCAAGTGATGAGTAAATCATCGCGCTACCACAGTTGAAGAACAATTGACATTATCAGCGCAGCATAAATTAAATTTCCTTATTAATCATTCCGATAACGAGAGGAACGCCCGATGTCACCGGAATTTTCCTCGGGAATATTTCAATGAGCAAAAGAATTTTGTCAAATGAACGTCTTCATCTTTACCTTGATCGCGCTGTAAATCTATTGTAAATCCGGTTAATTGGCTTGTGGATGAGGTGACCGACCTCTACGACATTGGTTCGTCGTTGAAGCTCCTCTCGAAGACGTCTACCCCCAGCGAACATAAAAATCCCGCAGCCAGGGGCTGAATGAAATTGGAGATCAGGAGATTTTTTGTTCGTTTCCTGCGCCGCCCGACGTCCGCCGGCGCTGGCTGCGTCTTTGAAAAAGGAAATCCAGATTATTTAGAAAGATTAGTAAACAAATTTATTTTTTTCTAACCCCACTTCTGACAGGTGTCAATGCTTGATGAAAAAAAAAGACAAGCCCAACCTTTAATCCTCCGAATCCGAAGTAACTCTAAAGCAAAATAAAAGTATTTATGGATTATAAAACGTATTTCAAGTGGGACAGAAGGGGAAATCCGTAATTGTATATATTATATAAAATTTTCTACCGCAAAGATGCTGAGATGAATAATTTGAGAGAGAAAAAAATAAATAAACTACGAATTTTCAATTGTTGATTAGATGTGTATTCCTTCGATGTCCTCAAGCACGTGTAATGGCTGAAATAAAATAGAATAGGAACAGAACTAAAAAAGGAAATTGAAAATTTCCCTAGTCGGGGATCGACCCCGGGGCCTCCCAACTACGGGTCGGGTGCTGATTACCCCAGGGTAATACCCTGGGGTATAATTAATCAATTGTTGTGTATTTGTTCTCTTCCCGCTGTTAACCAACATGTGATTTTCCTGTACCTTAAACAATTCCTCTCGCCCCGAGCTCTCTCCTAGATTAATCACTTGTAACTCATTAATCTGTTGGAGGAATGAATTCTGAGAATGCCGTTATCGTAGTTAAATTATAATATATTCAATAAAAACAGTGATACATAATTAATGATAACGATTTATCGTCTGCCCTTGTTCATTTCATTCCTGAGCGAAGTCCAGATGTATCCAGAGCCACTTTCAGTCAGCAGTGGAGGGTAGGGAGTGTTTTTCAGTTTGTAGTAGTCGGAGGGCGCGTGCATCACGAACTCCATACACTCCAGTTTACGGGGGAGGTCTTCCTCGGGTCCCATTATGTAGGTCTCCGGGCTGAAACCTTCCTCAGGTGGTGGACTAGATGGAAACGAGAACGAAAGCACTTCGGTTGAGGGACTTGTCATTTCACCAATTGTTTTCGCATTGTTAACTGTTTTTTTAAATTTATTTCCTAAGCCTTAACAATAATTACACTAGGTACTTTATCAATTACCTTGCAGTTGTCGGTAAGAGCCAGGTGACAGCAGCACTTTTTTCGCAGTACTGATCAGTCAATAGTCCCCGGATCTGGGCGTAGTAGATGCCTCCATCCATGTCCTCCATGGAGATGACATCTCCGACTTGAAAATAGGAGCCTTTGTAGAAGAGGAAATTACTCGTCACTGGAGTTGCCACAGCTGATGGGGCTTTGACTGGCTGAAAGAACAAGATCGAAGCCCCGTTGACAAGAGTTGAAGCTAAAACAATTCCAAACAATAGAAATAACAATGCAATAGTGCTTTGGACATCAAAAGACAGTTCACCTGTTTCTTAAAAATATGACGTCGACCCTTTCCCTTGCCAGGGACGCCCTTGGCTGGAGCACTGAGTTTAGGTTTGCAGTAGCGAGTAATTCTCGTGCTCTTTCTCGCTGGCTTCGTTCCATTCTTGTCGTCCTCATCAGTCTTCCCCGAGGCTCCAGCACTCCTCTCATCCTCAATACATTCATTGCACAAATTACCGAGTTCGGTGGAGTGCCAGAGAGCGGTTTCTCGGCCTCCACATTTGATGCACTCCGGCTTGGCTCCTAGAGGCATGTCCAGTGAACTATTGGAGATCTGCTCATTTATCTCGCTGACTCTACGACGACTCTTCCATTTCTTGTTGCTGTTTTTTATTATTATTGTTGGTTATGTCGGCCTGTCTGTCAGTTGCCCAAGACGCCCAGGACTGGAATTCTACGAGGAGTTTGTTTGGCTCCGGACACAAGCTAGGGTCCCTATGGCCCCTGTATCTCACTAAATTAATTAACCGATTAATTACGGTTTGGTAAACCGACGACTGGCCCTCAATAATCAATTGGAAAATAATCAATTTGTATATTCCGGAACCTCCACCCCCTCTCGGGCGCCATCTTGGGAATTCTTCGGGAAACCACAAGTTCCTGCGGTTGGTTTCAAACCCAGACAACAATGGAATTGACTTTTGGTTGCCCAATTCGTCTGAATTTTTAATAATTTTTTTTATGATCATTATGAGACCGATACGTGTGACAACTGGACACCAGTTGTTGTCAATTTATAAATATTCAATCGTCTTTGGACGCCTGGGGAGGTGGTAGAACGTAGGATCCTATTTTAAGCTCTGTCGTTGCTATCTCAACGACTTGTAAATTATCGATCTCTCTGCAATATGTATATCCCTATATAATATATTTGTTCAAGGGTATAATCCACAGTGGACTAGTGCCGATGAATAGCATGCCAGTGTTTTGTTGTCCGGCAGCCGGCGACTATTGGCAACTGACTCTTTGTCAACCCAAAAAATTGGAGGAGCTGTTGGAGCAGGGATTGCATCAATCATTCAATTCTTTTGGAGCATATTGGAATTTCTTCGAGGTCTTGTGAGTATTTTCCTTGCCTTGGACCTGCTGTCTAAAGCTCACGGATTTGCCAGTTCTTCTGCTGCCAGCACCAGGGATCATCGCCAAACAATCCGAATTCTGGTATTCCTGAGACTTTTCGTGGGGATTAGACGACGTGATATGATTGTTTCCACGAATTCAGCTCACGCCCTGGAGAAGTTCTGGATAAATTCTTCACTCGTTTAGGTATTTTACAATTTATTAAATTTAAGCGAATAATTTCCAGCCGAAGGGTGCATTTTTAATTGACGCGTGGGACCTTTGATAACCTAGACATCTTCTGTCATCAATGAGTAATTAAACCAAATAAAACAGGAGTTGTCGACAAAACAGGAGTCGCTTTTCTTATGTCATTAAAAAATAAATTTCCTGAATATCTAATAAGATATAAAAAATTAAATTCTTGTCCTGCGTTAACAAAAAACAATTATTTCACTTTGTTATTTCCCATTTGAAAGTTCAAAGTTCTCGGTCATCAATAACAAATGACAAACTTCACAAAAGCGTCGGCAATAATCAATTTCACACATAGCCACTGTTACACGTCAGTCTTTAACTTCCTTGTTGCATAAGAAATGAACCCAATCGTATCCTCAACAGTCATCAATAAAATAAGCCAATGACAACGAGACATTCCGGAGGAGTTACCGTCCATAGCGTCCATTTATTTAATTCTCAAAGTGTCCCCCGTTGGTGGGATATCAAACGATTGTTATCACTCGCTCGACCTGAGCAGGACATTGTTTTCAGGTGATAACGATCAGTCCTATTTTTGTGCTATCCCCAGTCCCATCGCAGCCCTCGTGGAAAAGCCGAGAGGCGATTTTTATTTTCCCAATTAAGCCGTAAACAATCGACTGCCCTGAATGCAGATGGACGACAGATCAATAATTTATCCCCGAATATAATAAAAATGATAATGTCCCTATCATCCCCCCCACCGCCATCATAACTATATTAAAACATTGATTATTCGCCTCTAGTATTTGTTAATAATTCATAAAATCGAGAGGAGTGAAACGAGCAATGAAATGCGTTATCGACTAGTTCCTCAGTTATATTATTGACGTTATATCGTATAATTTAACCCTGGCTATTATTTACCTTTAAAGGTAAACAAACCAGTGAGTTCCAGTACTTGAGTGCAACAACAAGCTCACCGATGGAGGATATACACTCGATTCAGACACTGTCGTTCTCCAGAAGTGACATCAACAGTGTTGACTTCGCTGGAGACTGCATCCTGGTGACGGGATCAGGGTAAATCGATGTGTAACGAATAAACAATCGGAGTGAGCCCAAATTGCAGGGACTAACACTCGTTGAGCGCAGCGACCTTGAGTAGTAGAAGAAACAATAATAAATTGAATTATTTGGAGTTTGGGAGCTTTGAGTATTGAAAATATGCTGACCGTTAATATGTTAAACAATAATAATGCAAGATTTTGCGTTTTGCGGTGGACGGAGCTGAGTTTTTTAATATTCACTCGGAAGTTTGTTTATTGTAGGATATTATCGGTAAAACAGCGTCGATATAGTAGGAACCTCGGGATTTTTACCATTCAATTTTCGAGCAAAATTAAATTCGGAAATCAATGAATAAATGATTAACAGAATAATTGAATTAATGAATTAATGGGTAAATGAATACATGCATCAATGGATAAATGAATAAATGGAGAAAGAATAAACAATCGGAGTGAGCCCAAATTACAGGGACTAACACTCGTTGAGCGCAGTGACCTTGAGTAGTAGAAGAAACAATAATAAATTGAAATATTTAGAGTTTGGGAGCTTTGAGTATGGAAAATATGTTGACCGTTGATATATTAAACAATAATAATGCAAGATTTTGCGTTTTGCGGTGGAGGGGGCTGAGTTTTTTAATATTCACTCGGGACTTAGTTTATTGTAGGATGTTATCGGTAAAACAGCGTCGATATAGTAGGAACCTCGGGATTTTTAGCATTTATTTCTCGAGCCATATTAAATTCGGAAATCAATGAATAAATGATTAACTGAATAATTGAATAAT
>JAPYZN010007148.1:0-10081 GCA_030522865.1 Psyttalia lounsburyi | reverse complement strand
ATGTTTTGAGGTGATTTTATCTATCTATTGATTTATGATTGTTGTGGGAAGGTATGCATATTCATTAGATTTCGTAATTCTGCGTAATTGAAAAATTGACACGTTAGTGGCTCCATCCAAGCACATATACGCATTTAATTCTGTATTTCTTTCATAATTTAAACAAAAAAACCAAAATGATGAAAGTACAAAAATTTTTAAATCGGGGAAAATTCAATAATTTTAACGGTGTTCATTTTGCCCTCAGTGTCCGTTTTGCCCCCATCTCCCCTATAACTGACGTCTCCAAATGTTTTCCGCTCAATTTTTGCCACTATCCATTACTGCAATAATTACACATCATAATTGCCCAATACTCATCCGTTGAATGTGTACTACGGCCAATACCAATTAATTCCCGGGATTCACAAATGATAGGCGTAGAACAGTTTAACATGTCACAATAAAGGGTTTCAATCCACACTGGGCTTTTACGCAATGTACAATTCCCATTCTAAGCCACTTCTACCCTTGAATTTCATGGTATTCAGTGGATATCTGGCAACACTGGAGCGAAGGGGCGAGAACGTGGTGGATTTTAGATGGGGGGAGGGGGGGTGGTACAACGCCCCAATGCCTCTCTCAACTTTATCTTTCCATTTCTATCCTTCGCCCCCCACTTGCCATGTGTGCTGGGGGGATAAGTGCACTCGCAATATTGCGGCATCACAATTTCCTCTAGGTTGGGAGTTTAAATATTCTCCACCTTTTATCGTCAAAATGTCCAGAATTAATGGGTTCGTAATAAAAGTCGAGACCAGCAGACATAACGATTATCAGTTTGATTTGACAAATTCTCATTTACTACGAGGATATGAGAATTTTTAGGGACTATTGGAGAAATTAATATGTGATTTTTTTTATTTTTTAATCAGCTGAGGCCCAGCTGTAGACCCAGCCAAACGTTATCTAGATTTTTTTTTTATTTAATTTTTATCGCCGAAGGCGTCTTTTTATCTCTGAACCTTATTTTTTGTGATCAATAGAGCCTCAGGGATTATAAATATATGTTTGAAAAAATTGGGAGAAATTTGGGAACATTTTTAGAGAGCGTTTTTGAGAAATAAATGGGTTAAGGGAAAATTAAAAATGGGAAATAACTGGGACAATTGAGAATACGGAGCACGCGAAGTAACAGATTATTAGTATCGCAATTTTTTGTTGTGGAATACGGAGTGCTCCGTATTCCGGTATAAAAGGAAGCTTAAACAATGCAGAATTTTTTTTATAATTTTTCCATCAAGCCTTTCTCAAATTAATAATTATCCATTCTGTAGGGAAGTGGTAAAACGAGAGAACTGGATGTAACATATTTTTTTAAAAGCCGTATTATCTCAGTAAGGAATAATATTAGGAGAAATTATCATAAAATTTCTTTTGTTGCAAAATTGATCAGCTACAAAAATGGTCTTATCACATTATCTCCTAAAACCACTCCTTACTGAGTTAATCCGCGTTTTATAAAGACAGTAAAAACACCACTTATCTCATTTTACCACTATGCTGGAGAATTATTGTCTCATTGTATTGTTAATATTACTGTAGGCACCGGAAAATTACGAAAAATTATTCAAATCAATTCAATTGATTTGAGAGACGTAATAAAAACTAGAAATAAGTCAACAAAGAAATCGTAATAAAACATCAATTACAATGCCGAAATAATCAGTAGAAAGGGACATATTACCAATACTAAGTATCGACCCTAAAAATCCGACAATCTCCTTTCCAATATTTGTGAAAATCCCAGGAGAAAAATCCCCCCTAATACATCCATTTCCCAAAGCCGATATCATCCAAAAAGGCATGGAAGGAGCAATAACGAGAAGTACTCCACAGTTGGTCATCAGTAGTATCTATCGAGAAGTCAAGTTCTCCACCTGTCCCTCTATCTTGCCTGCTGGGCGATAGTTTCACCCGGCCAACTAGTGGAACAATCTATATCCAAAACATCTATCTCTGTTCTCATCTCCCTTGCTTGTTCATTCAGCCGTGCATGTCCCCCCCCCCCCCCCCCCCACGTTGCCCCTCCCCTTTTTTTTTTCTCCCCCCCCCCCCCCCCCCCCCCCCTCCCCCCGCGCTCTCTGGCTGCTCTACCGTAAGCCCAAGTCAGGGATTCCCAACGTCTGAAATCTGGCAGCGTTGGTCAGCTGAAAGCGTCTCTTTTTCTCCCGTTGGGTTGTCCTGTTGTCGGCGGATGTGTTTGTTACGAGCACTGGAAGATCCCCAAAAGGCCTTGGGTGGAGGCCAGGGGATCGGTACAACTGCGTCGTATTGAGTGAACCCCTGGGCTGAGCCGTCATTAAGAAGGGGTGCATACTCTCTTTGCTCTCTGTATATTGCTTTACAGTGCCTCCCCCCGCCAGTCCCACTGTCATCCGATTACCGGTCTCATTCAGGGGTAATTTATGGACATCGTTCATATTGTGACGGAAAATCGGCAGTTTATGACGGGGTTCAGTGAGCCTATCCGTATCCAACTCGAGATGTTTGGTTGGCAGTTGTCAATGAGCAGGTTTTTCTTGATTATTGGCTGTTTGTTTAGTTGGTGAGTAATTTGGAGGTGCTACGCCGAGAGAATAAAATCGATTTCACGAGGATTTGCTTGGTAGAAGAAATAGTTTTTGGATATTTAAAAATAGAACATTTGGGGATAAATTATTCTCCTCTCACACTGAGGGAAAAAAGTCTTTCATCAAGTGTCGATTCTCTTGTCTCGAGAAGATTTTTGACTGTCAGCGTGAGTCCTACCATAAATTCATCTAGCTTGCATTAGATCTGGGGTTTGATGGATTGTGAGAATCCATTAATTCCGGAATTGATGAATCACCAGGGCTAAATAAATTCTTGTTGCGAGTGCTCGATGAACGCTTTCGTTAGGAATCCAAGAGGAGCGAAAACTGGGCTTTAACAATTTCAGCAGGAGAGTGCGGTACTGATTAAAATAAAATACTAGATAGATCGCTTTTGCATGAAATTATGTGGAGAATATGATTTTTAGTCTTGCGACAACATAAAAATTCCCTCAAAGGAGAACATTGCATTCTGCTGAAGTTTTTCCTTCTTCCACTCTGAGAATTATAATATTTATCAGATTTCATGATTTTGAGAAAGAGAAGAGACTATTTGTTCTCTCTGTGACAATTTGTGACAATTTTTGACGAATTGACAACAGAAGTCATCTCTTCTCTCGGTGGAATGGAATCCCAATCTTTAATTGCATTAAATTGTCTCAGTGGATTGTTTAATCTTCTATAAAATATCATTAATTGTATTTATTAATGATACTCACTTTTGGAATCTCAGGTTAACCTAGAAATTTCCTTACAAATTTTTAAATACTTTTATTATCAATTTTTTTCCCACTGAGAGCTTTCGAAAAACGGATTAATTTTTGTGCCGAAATAAAAATTGTTACCCTAATTGTTGAGGCTTGGTTTATCGTCAATTAAATTATGATTTTCAGTTAATCTCAAATTAAGGTAAAATCCAAAATAAAAAATGAAGTTTATGATTTTATACCGGGAAAATCCGGGAAAAATCGAAGAATTTGTGATCCTCTCCAAATCTAATATTTTTTTATTTTTTTTTTCCTGTCCTCACGTATACCCTCTCGGGTTTTTACGTATTTACCCTTCCCACCCCCCGACCCGCATTCGCCAAGGGCCAAGGAAAAACCTCATCCTGAGGGGAAAACCTTGGCCAGGTCCAGTCGTCCCTTTTTAGGAGACTCCCGCTCGGCAGTGCGTCGTGAGATCAGAGTGCTACAAATTTGTACAAATTATGACCGCCGGTGACGGGAATCGAACCCGAATCATTGGCATACCAGTCTAGCACTCTAACCACACGGCCACTGCCGTCGGTCTCCAAATCTAATATAAATTATAAATAAAATTACATTTTATTTGTAAATAAAAATACCGAGACCCCGAGAATATCACGAGTAATTGCATTTCACTTGCAATTACCCTGTATTAAGACCATATTTTTAATTCATCCACTCCGAAGATAGTATCAAACGACAATAATAACCTCGGCAATTCCAAGAATTTCAATAAATTTTTTGATTTCTCGCGCGACATCTTTTGCCAGATGAAATGAGTCCAGGTCTCGGTGTTAAATTATCCAGGTCGACAGATTATCTCACCCTTCCTAGCGGATTCATTCGCGATGATTGAAAATCACTCCGACCTCCTTAACCAAAAGACATGAAAACGTGAGATTACAAAAGTATCTGGCTCTTCAGATTGAAGTAGAGGCAAGTGGTGAAGACACTGGAGTCAGATGGTAGTAATTTCATGAAAATTACCAGCGTCACTTGGCAGCATCGTCTTTGTACCTATTCCTCGACAGATCTCACGAGGATACAAGACGCCCCCCCCCCCCCCCCCCCTCCTCTGTACTGTGGCATCGGTGGAATGCTGAGGCTAGACTTACGATTAGTTTTCATCTCAATCGGTCCTTCCAAACTGTTGTTACTTAATTGCTTGCCTTGATATATAGAGTAAATTTTGCCTTGGCGCCTAATGAAATCGCGAAAATATTGTTTTACTCAACAATTATCTAACATTCTATCTAATTACCTCGTAAACTTTAATTTTAGTTAAATTCAGTAATTATTTTTGCATTGAGAGAGTAATGGAATTTTTCCAATTAATTATTCCTACCGCCCGAATTTAATCCCAAATTTTCTGGAGGGATTTCGGACGTTTGATTGTTCACCACAAATGTACTTCGCAAAATTATTAATTTTTTTTTTTCACTGTTGTTATCCCTTGTCATTTATTATTATTGTTATTAGTCATTTGGTACGACAAGCGATGGAATTGAAGGGTAAAGAATAGGGGAATTATTTTTCGCCGCAAATAATGAAAAATTTGACGAATTATTGGTATTAGATTTGCCAATTGTTCTCGATACTCATAATTTTCAACAATTGATAATTCTCTAGCTACAATTACTCCATATTATCTCAAAACTCTCGGCCAAAAATCTTTGATCCGCGCCGGGTGTCGGTGACACGGAGCGGAAGGTAATTGTAATTGCTAATTGTGGGTAATCATAATTGGTGTGAGTGTTGGGTGAGAAAAGAACGTGAAATAAAACAACAAAAACTGAGAGAAAAAAAAATATATATCCGACTAGTGTAGATTGTGCAGCTTGTAAAACTGACGTGAAAGAGCCACGAGAGAATGGGCCCATTGAGCACTTGAGAGGATCCTTTGTCTTTCATCATCGATTCATTTCTTCACGGCTAGACATTAGGCCATGTACGAGGAGAGAGTCTATATTGTTCAAGGCCCATGCGCGCAAACGCAATGTACGCCTTGGTCACCACTACGCCATTTATCTTTTATAGACCCCCATACAGAAAGAAATATAATTGAGAATTAGTACCACAATGATGCCATTGTGGCTGCACACATCGCTTGCTATGTAAATCCACATAATTTGTTATTACCATGACCGCCATTATTATTATTACCATTATTACATTAATGTTATTGTTATTGGAATATTAATCTATTAATCGATAATCATTCATTCGACTGCAACGAGAGAATATTTTTCGGTTGGATGAATGGTTTTAATTTGTCGAGGAATTTTTTAGTAATTGTTATGATAATTTGGTTGTGAGAAAAATGTGCTTTCTCTAGTTAAGTCCAGTTGCAATCGAAATTCCGCTTTAATTTGTTAATCAAATAATATTTTATTGGCAAAATTATAAATTTTTGTTCTCGGTGGAGGCATTCGATGCGAAGTAAAGAGTCGGGGGAATTCAAATTAGAAAATTTAGGGAGGGGCTGTCTACTCACCCGAACTAGAATTAAAAAAAATATCCGGATAGTTCGAAGTGTTAAGTAACAATTGTTTCGATGGGCCTGACCATTTAACATTTTCCGAATGATCCTCCCGGAGTTTTCCTCCAAATGTTGATCTCGCGAATGTTTCCTCATTTCTCTCATTTTTTCTTCATCACTCATTTTTTATTGCCGTTTACTCCTGATCCCCAACAACCTCATTTATCTTTCCCCTGGAAACAAAAAAGTGTGTGCGGACAAATGATGAAAAATCTCGATAATTTGGGAAGTAATGCGTTCCCCTTTGAATTTTACGGTCCCAGGGGTAGCTGATGAAATCCACCAACTTCATTACGAGCTTATCACTTGGAGCACATAGGGGATTTTAGGTGCAAATAGTTTTGTTGGTGGATCTTATATGTACCCGGTATGAAGCGCCCGATGCAATTTCGAGAAGTTTCCAGACAACGAGGAGAGCGAATTTCTCACAATCCCAGTAGTGAAAGAACGAAGAAACTATGCGATATAAGTGTGATGCATCGTCGGGTCTCTTCGCGTTTGCCAAAGAGACACCGGAACGATTGATTTCATTCTCCCCCACCACTGCTCAACGAAACGATTCGTGATGCGCCCGGGAAGCGAACTCCCCCCCACCCCCCACCACTGCTCAACGAAACGATTCGTGATGCGCCCGACGACAGGATGAATACGGAAGCGTTAAAAACTTATATTTCTTGCCCCTCACATGGAATGGGTGATTTATAAAATCAGAGAGGGAAGTTATTTCGTCGAGTATTTGAAATTACATGAAATAATAATAGTAATTAAAAGTGAATCACTGCACAATGGGATCTCTACCATTTTTATTGAAAGCCAAATAGCGAAATTGAAGCGCAAAATTTTTTAACAATTGACACTTCCCTTTTATTCATCACAGATGCTCCGTTTTAGCCCACAATCAATCGATTCTGCAATTTTAAACGTTATTTTTTTAATGAATAATTTTTCATTTTGGTGTATGACCTCAAAGAGCCAGTGTCGAATCCACCAATTCTGTTTATTTAAATTTCCAATGATTGAGTCCGGTTCGAGGTCGAGTTTGTCATCAATTTTTTAAAGCCATCTCTCCCTATCAGATTTTTTTTTTAAATTCAATTTTCGTTGACTTATTCAACATTTTTCCACTACAAAATGACTTTTAATTTGTCGACTGTTCAGATCGTCAGTCTCCAGAAAAAGTTCCCCTTCTATTTTTTCCGGAAAACATTTTCCCTAATTTTTTGGGAAAATCAATTACTCACTCTCAGTTGTTAAACTACAATTTCTCAGCTCTAATTTTTTACCCAACATAATGTTCGGTATATACAGCATATAAATATCAATTTCTCTCTCTCCCCCATAAATTTATTCACCGCGGTAAGGCGAAAGAGATATTGAGTGCTTACCATACGTCAATGTTTCAAAACAAACCGCAACTGCTCAGTCAATAACATTCAAGGCAGGTTAAGCTATTCTGATGGTGAAGAAAGAAAAAAAAAATGCAATTATTATTATTGTGCACTTCATAGTGACCATAAAACTTGAGTGGGCGGTTGAATCTGTAAAGTTGCCGCTATCGCATCGCTTAACGCTCTGTACCGAGGCGTATACCTTCAAAGATAACGGTCACCGCTTGAAGGTGCCGATTAAAATGCTAATGAGCGCAGTTTAAAACAATGGAACGATGTTCGGAACAACCCCCCCCATTCTCTCATAAGAGTGTAAAATCAGAGGAGAGAGGAGAGAAAGAGACGAAAGAGATATTCCAAAGAGACTGCTGGGAAAGCTCGCAAATGCCTAGAGCGGCCACCTCACTTTTCGGGACTTCATAAAACTTAAAAACTGGTGGAGAAGAGCACCAATTCAGGATAATTGAGGTCTCTCATTGCTGGTGGAGTGGGTTAAAATGGCTACTACTGTTCCCTCCATTCTACTTTCCTTTATTTTCACTCACAATTACTCATCATTCAGCAAAAGAACGAAAATAAATGGGAGAAAATTGAATAGGCAAAAAGAAAAGTATTTATTCGTCTGACTTACTCGGTTAATACATGTATTTTATAATGAGTTGTCTCCCCTCTCTCTCTCTCTCTCTCTCTGTATTGTTGCATTATTCTAATTAATATATTTACTATATTTAATCAAAAATTCAAATTCTCTCAAGTCGAGGGTTGTACCAGTTCACTGAGAGACCGAGCGTTTTTTGAGAAGACTTTTTTTTCCTCCGATTGAGAAATCAATTGCTCAATAATTGACAAGAAGATAATATTTATTATTCATTGAATAATATTTATAAGGAAATTGCTCGAACCAAATCTACCGATTGATTTAATAAGTTTATTTAACTCGAGTTTATTTGCAAACTCACATTCTGGTAATTGATAAATTATCCTTTATCAATTAAATTATCTTAGGAAAATTATCTTAGGAATCGGTGAAAAAATTCTTGAAGAGATGTTTTTTTTTCTCAGGGTCGTATGGTATATTCTTGTCAATTTTCGAGTTAAAAGTTTGTTAATACTGAAGACAGGCATCACAAAAAAAATTTATTCTGCGAACGGACTGTCTTTACTTGTCAATAACTAAATTTCAAAATCATACGATTCATCGAAATCCAATTATTTAATCAGGAGATAGCAATAATTAATGACAGTCCATTTCACCCCCTCCCCTCTCCCTTACTTTCAATCAAATATAGTTTTTAAATATTTTAATTCAAAGTAGAACGTGGCTCGTTGAATTTGGATTAAATGAGTATGTAATACTATCTCATTGTCAATTCCGTTTCTATGCCCATTATTGTATAACTGGTTTGTCATTCGACAATGAGGCATAATTGATCAAAGGGACAGTTTATTTTCAGTTGGCAGTGAAATAGTATTGAATATACACTTCGTTTAATGTCAATGCCCAACCATATCCCTCTGATTAGAAAGTTGCTGACCACAGCTAGACCTGAAGTGAAATAAAGCAATTTAAAAATAGATCTACTGAGAATAAAAATAATGATAAATAATGGAATTCCTAGAGTGGAAGAGGAAAATATTTTTCAGCATAATGAGGTTTTCACTTCGGAGAGAATTTTTAAGTTTTCACAAGACTAGAAGTGATGCACTTGACATCACTTCATGTACTTGCGTTCTATCCAGTATTTTATTTCCATCAGGACTTCTATTACGCAATGTCTTGTTCAAAGAGCCAAGTTTTTAAAGCTCAATTTCTGATCCTCTTGGATTCCTAACGAAAGTGTTCAACGGGCAATCGTAACGAGAATTTCTCAGTTGGGCGTGGTGAGTCATTAATTCATGAATTCATGGATTCTTACAATCCATCAAACTCCAAATGCGAACTAGATGAATTTATGGGAGAACTCATGCTGGCACTTGAAAATTTTCTTGAGGCAAGAGAATCGTAACTTGATAAAATACTTTTTCCCGCATTGCGAGAGGAAAATAATTGATCCACAAATTTTCTGTTTTTAAATTGACAAGAAAATATTTTCTTGTACCAAGTCAATCTTCGTCAAAAGTATTTTTTTACTCAGTGAAAAAAAAAATTATAATTTTTTGGCTACATGGACCGAAAGTGGGCATTCTTACCTCGCTTCGCTCGACCAGAATCACTTCCGTTAGGTTTGACGGAAAAAATCGTATCAACCCTCCGGGGGAGAATCAGACAGGCTTTCTCCAGGTACTTACAACCCTCGCCTTCGGCTTGGGTCGTAATTTTGCAAGTGGGGACTTGTCTACTTTTCCTCCCTAGGTGAAAAATATACTATTATGACAAGTGAAAAAAAAGTCCCCTTTTATTTTTTTACTATTGTCGACCGAAGCGTGAAAAAATGTGTCCTTTTCACTACTGTCATAAAATATTGTTCGATACACATGAAAAAAAGCAGTTTATGCCACAGGCGCCAAGAATCCCGCGATTCTAGCCCCGTTTCGCTCGGTTAAATCGCGGGATTCCGGCCCTGTAACGTAAAATGTACACAACACGTACGTTTTCGATTTTTTTCTCCTCGTGGGATTGTAACCCTCGTCTTCAGCTCGTGTTACAACCCTCTCACAGGTTTTAACCCTCACACCCTTTAAAAACTACTTTTTCTCACTTGTATCGAAAAATAGTATTTGCCAATGAAATATTCTTCGGGCAAGCATTTAAGCCAGATTTTGTCTGTAAATTTCTGTCATTCCATGAAAATG
>JAPYZN010007144.1:0-10544 GCA_030522865.1 Psyttalia lounsburyi | reverse complement strand
GGATTCATTCATCAGAAGATTTCCAAATTTTGAAGATTGACAAGAACATATTTTCTTACCCCAAGTACATCGTCTTTGTCAAAAGAAGATTGTTCCCTCAGTGTATCGGAGCTCATAGCTCTCAAGACGCAGACTGCAACGTTTGTGATACGTCGAAATGATGCTGAAACCAGACGCGGTATCCATCTGGAAGGCATCAAATTATACCAAGCCTTCGAGTAATTTTTACTGATTTTTTTTCCGTCCGGAAGAGCATGAAGGCTACGATGGCGTTAAAAAATCTTAAAAACGATATAACTCTCATTCTAATAATGATAGCCGAGGGTTGTTCCTCCCCCAGCAAGGGTGCCGCCACGCACAAGAATGCATCTCCCTTCCAACCCTGAACTAATATCCGGGGAACACACCCCAATCCCACGATCCCTCCTCGTCTGGCGACTGCCATTTCCTCAGAAAAAAAAATCCTCCCTTGTACAAACAAATTCATCCAAGCGAGATGTATCACCATCTTTATACGCCATTCTGCCCCTCCTACAACCTGGAAATATTCCATTGCGTCCCTTGTAGCCTGAGACCAAACACAAATCGTCCCGACGACATCTATATCAAACATAATTGACGTTTCGAACCCCTCGACTTGTCGCAGACATATACCAACAATGTCTCATGCGTAACTTGTGCAATAAAGTCGAGTTGGTAATGGTATCGCTAATAGAATCGCGGTAGAACGAGAACGTACACTTTGATGGAGGTTATGATTCCTACCCAATCCCTCCACTTATATCCGTACACACTTCCACTCGTCATCCCCTGAAATCATTTAATCTCATTAATAAGAGTCAAGCGGGAATAGAGGCATAAAATAAATATGAAAAAAAGAGCTGTGACAAAGGGCTTGAGCTGAAAAAAATCTTTCGCCCTCCAGTCTCTCGTGAGACTCCTTCACGGATATAAGCTAAAAAATATCGCGTGACTACGAATGTAGTCTTCACACCTGCAGCCTTCGAGTTTTGAAGGGAATCCAATAGCTTTTTATAACTCGTAAATAACATTGTCACCTCGAGTTTCTTTTTTTTAAACAGTTCCACTTGAGCGACCCATAATCGGTGCCATCAAAGTATCCATTAGAATCCTCAAATGTATCTCATGTCTCTCATGATTTAATCCACAAAACGTGTTACATTGTTGCTAATTTAATATATTTTTTCCAAAGGACCAACAGATATTGAAAGACATTTTTTTATTACTCTGAGAGTTGTCACTGACTCAATTCATGGCGGAGGGGCATGCGGATGTCGACTCGCAGGCATCTTTTTGATGTCTAAAAGTAAAGTAGGAAGAACGAGAAAAGAAGAAAATAAAATGACAGCAAGGATTACCGTGAGGAAGGGAGATTGGGGACTTTATTTTAGTTTAACGACACCGTAAGCTCTCCGGAGCTTGCCGGGGAGCTTACTTGTATGTAACGTCGGATATATGTATATCTGTGTATTACAGAAAGAGACAACAAGGAAAGTCGTGGACTTTGTCATTCAGAGAAGACGGGCGCGGGCTCTCTGAGCTCATCCCTTATTCATGAGTACTGATACCAATGGAGAAATATCTATATCCTTTTACCCCAGCGAATCATCTCTACCCATCATTCAAATCCGCCATATCTCGTCTCCGAGGCTTTTGAATACAGAAGGCTATATATCTCTCCAATGGCGGGTGATACATGGGACTTGAATATTTTTTTCCCTATCGTCTCAGGTTTGAGGTTTCACTCCCAATTAATGCCCCGAGTTTTATTGCTTTTGCGACGTGTCACTGATTTTTTTATCTATTCTTTATTCATTTATTTTCAGGGCCGAGAGTACGTTACAGTGGGTGAGCCAGGAGGATTGGGAGAGGTGATACACGATGACGCTCGGACTTGAGGTACAGAAAAGAGGGATGGTTAGATCGTTAGGAAAAGAAATACGATGTGTGTCTGGAGGATATCTCCAGGGGCCAAGATACACACTCGGTCTATGGGAAGATGGTCGATGGATGAGGGATAGATTTCTTGAAAATTAGATTGCCTCGGGGGGAGGAAGATGTACGTTGGGGTAAAGAAGCAGTTGTGCAGATGTCTGGAGGTGGATGGAGGCTAATTTTCCAAAGTGGCCCCCATGGTCTGGCGAGAGTCCTTTTTGGGATTGGTTCCGCGGTTGAATTCTTCAGTTGAATGAGAGGGGGAAACCTATCTCACCGGATCAGGACAGACTCCGCCTTTTGCCTCGGAGTTTTCTAAAATGGAGTGATGGAGATCTGGTTTTTTTTTTCTGGGATTTTGTATTAATTTTATTGTAAATGTGGGGAAACGAGATTTGGCGGAATTGAATTTTTAATCGTTAGATTTTTTTTCTCTTTCTAGGAGCAGCCGTTATTTCAAAAAACCCTCTTGGGTATGAGATGAACGCCCGGAGTTTTTTTTTTTCGACATCACCTCAATGCGACAGACGACTCGACGGGATCCGATAATTAAAGAGAGATAGTATTTCATCGCCGCTATGGCTCCAGTACCAGGGATACGTGCCCATCGGTTTATCGCTCCTCTCGAGGGCTGTTTTATGAGCCCGCAGTCGAGTGCCCACCTTTTGAGAGGGACCAAATCGGGAAGAAAGGAAGGCAGATCACTGAGTTTCCTGTGGGATTACATGATCTTGGCAGGAGCGTCTCCTCTTTCTCACACTTCCATAACTTTTTGGAAGATGAGATAAAATTAAATTGCTTTTTTTTCGCAACGTTTGGATATTGAAATACATAATTTTAACTCTACAATACTAATTTATCCCACTTGAAAATAATTTCTCCCAATTCTATTGACAAAATAATAAAGATCATAATCATATTATCGTTTTTAAAAGTTGTTCATTGAACATTTTTTTACCTACAAATTAATTTGTCAAAAAAATTAAATCAAGGTAATCACTCAAATTTAGATGAACTTAAGGAAATTTTTTCATGGAAAAATGAGCAAATATTTTCTTTTCCGATCACAAGATATTTCGATTTCTTTTAAAAAATTACAAAAAATGTAAAAATAAATAAAAAGTAAATACTAATAAACAATTACGAATAATTAATTTAATTCAATCTTGAAATTGATACCACCACGATTAATTAAGCACTGATTCCCGATTTGTTTCACCATAAACCTGACAACAAAATTATAATCTAAATATAACATATGAAAATTAATGGTCGGGCGAATTCACTAGATAATTTAATAAAATTTCTATAGAACTTAGTAATAGGATTTGGCCAGTTCCATTGATTTTTTTATTAAACAGAAATCAACGGAAAAACGCACTAGAATTATCTTTTTCTATACAACTTATTCCATTAAAATGTTTTGTGTAAAAATGCCTCGGCTAGAAGTGTCTATTTTTTTTACTATTTTTCTTTTCTTCTCATCAAGAAACTTAAACAAAAAATAAAAAATTGACCTCGAAAAATTCTATAGAATATGAAATAAAATAAAATAAATTATAAATTGTATTACAAAAATGTAATTCTATAGATGTATAAAATTTTGAACAAGATATTTCCTATTAAAAACGCCAATAGTAATAGTAATAAATATGACAATTTTCCATTTAGTTTTTTCATAAATGTTCGAAAATGTTCGAAAAGAAATTTATCCATTTGTCCTAAACTTTAAAAACGTTTAGTATCTCCACCAAATTTTTACAATGAACAATTGCAAAATATATTTTGTGAAGTAATTTTCTCCCTGTCCTCTTTAAAAGAAAAAAAATCCTCCGAACACCTAGAGCGTCAGCATTAGCAGGAGACCGCCCCCGAGTTCCCTATAATTAACCTTCATAAAATTGCAGGCGTTCGAACATTCCAAACACTATTCGAGTGGTTTAATCTTCGCAGGATTCCAATGTTCCCTTGAAATGGAGAAGGAAGATCAGCCATTGGTTTCCATCCGCAAATTTTATTTTTCACTTAGTTATGAGAAAAGTATCTGCTCCACATACAACATCAGCCGTGTACAACCATATGCGTGCGGTTAAGTGCAATTTTCGATCGTCAGAAACTGCAAAATGGAAGTTTTATGATCGTACCCGCTGCCTATGGTGAAGTTTCAAACTCGTGGTTAAACTCAACCAAGCCATATTTGGTTGAACATTGTAATGGCTAGTTGCAGGGTGTCGACAGTATGGCGTCGAAGCATTATCGAAATTTTTCTGAGATTTAAACCGAACGTTTTACACAGTCTCTGTATAAAGATTATATTTTTACCCCCGACAATCCAAAGAGGAGTTTGCTTTTGACAAAACCCGACTGCATATGCACATGAGACGCCTTTACTCGGTGAGAAATTAATATGAACAGCTCTGACCCTGTGGCACTCCCCAAAATATGAGCGACAGAGGCGTAGACAGATGGATCAATTGAGTAGATCAAAATCTGCTGTGTATTTTAAATACCGGAATTTGAGTGCCTAATTTTTGTTGAAGCTGTTGAATTTCGCTGGGCGAAATGCCCATTTCGAGTGCTAGGCGATCACACGAGGCGAAAAAGGCGATACGCACGTGTTGCACATCTAATTTTTTTCAATACCTGCCAAAATTCGCTTTGAGAGAAAAAGTACCACTTTACGCACGAAAACCGGTACCGAAAAGTGAACTTTTTGGGCAGGTATTGCAAAAAAGTTCTTTTATGCCATAGGTGCCCGTAATCACGCGATTCTAACCTCGCTTCGCTCGGTGCCCGTAATCACTAATAAATAATAAAATAAATAATAATAATAAATAAATATAAATAAATAATAATAATAAAATAAATAATAAATAAATAAACTAATTTTTTGCAATACCTGCCAAAATTCGCTCTGAGAAAAGTACCACTTTACGCACGAAAACCGGTACCGAAAAGTGAACTTTTTGGGCAGGTATTGCAAAAAAGTTCTTTTATGCCATAGGTGCCCGTAATCGCGCGATTCTAACCTCGCTTCGCTCGGTGCCCGTAATCACGTGATTTTAACCTCGCTTCGCTTGATTGAATTGCCGATTACGAGCAGTGACATAAAATATTGTATGATACTTGTGCCTCCGGCTCGTGTTACAACCTCTCACGAGCCAAAAGCACCCCAACGCATATGTTACACGAGCCGAAGGAGAGTGATATACTCCCACGTGTCTAAAAATACTATTTTCACCACGCTGTGTCGAAAAAGTTACTTTTCCGACACATTGAGATGAAAAATTATGTTCGTAACTTGTGAAAAAAGTGGTTTTTGACTCGTGGGATTATATCCTTCGCCTTCGGCTCGTGATATAAACCTCCCACTCGCCAAAAAACATTTTTTTAAACTTGTTACGAAATATACTATTCCGTACGTACCGAAGCCGATTTTTTGACACAATATATGCAAAATGAGGGTTTATATACGCAAAGCGTGCGTAAAATCTCACTTTACACGCAGTCTCAAATACACTGGGAGAAAAACAGTAATTTAGTCGTTTCAAAGTAGTTTCCTCCCATTCTGGTTAAAAAAATCGACAGACTCTCCAGTCGACCATGTTTCGATTATTCCATTTCTTCAAGTCAATAGATTCTTGATCGACTACACACTTTATTGTTCTAGAATAGTTTCCCTATTGTAATTAAAAGAATCGAGTAATAAATCTCTAATCGATTCTCGTCTGATCGCATGGGTTTTTTGATCATCGAGCACTCTCTCGGTTGTTTGTCCCGTTCGATATTTTCTTGTATCGAATCCGGATACGGTCGATTCCTTTCCGATTCCATCAACTGAAATTTGAATCGTAATCCACTCGAATGGTAATCGACAAACTGAACAACTCGAATCTTCAATCGACGGATCCAGGGTATTGGAGAATGACGATCACATCCCTCCTGACATTCAAGCCATGGTGAAATGAGCTGGTGCAAAAATCTACTCCAAGGAATCCCAGTTGAAATACTGAGAACCGATGAACTAACTATGAAATATTTACATGCCACAAGAAAATTTGTACACTTCAAAAGGAAAATTTTACACAGATTGTCTTGCGGTAATTTGATTTACTTGGCTGTAGATCTTTTGTATCTCTGCGTTTGCCATATTTATTTAACATAAAAATTTCAATAATTTTGAAATTATATCTGAATGTACTATTCCGAACGACCAACACGTAACATGCCCTCAGAGCGGAACTGCAATTTTAATCGAAAAAATCTTCTTTGCCAAAAGTATTTTTATCTCTTACGGTGAAGGATGAAAAGTCATTCACGCCTCCCGAAAAAAATTATGTTTCGTCAGTTTTATGCTGGAGCTTCAAATTTATTTGCTAAAAAAAAGGAGAGTCATCGGTGATGACAAACTGAAAAATATGTCCTCGTGCGGCGTCGTTTCTTCATTCGCAATTAGCTCGCATATATCATTTACAACGGGAAACAAAAAAAATTGAAGCCCGCGCTGTAACTCAGTGGAGCGTCACTCACTGCAATTTGTAGCGAAGACAAAATTTCGGAGAGGAAACATGAAAAAAAAGGAAAATAAAAAATTTGTATGCAAACGTATGCCGGAAAAATGATAAAATTGGATTTCTGATGAAATTTTACGATGTTTGGTAGCACTTCGGTATAATCAGAAATCTCACTCTCCTTTTTCTTTTTTTTTGAAGGAAGTGGAGGAATCTTTTCTCAATAGACTAAGTTACCAATCATATATCCTCGTAAGCTTCGCCGCTGATAAATTAAATTCTACTCTTTATCCTACCAATGAGAGGGACTGATGCCAAGAGGACTTAAGGAATCAAGGAAATTTTTGTCCGGAAGAGACTGAATACAATTTTACGTAATGTCATGTCAACAGGTACAAAAATCATAATGCAATGAAATGAAGTTAGAATCGTGTTTTTTCTCAGACCAAGGGGCTTTCGAACCAGGTAGGAAGTGCCAAGCCGGAAGTGGTCAGCTAAAATTCGCCCGAGCTTGGTCGCCAATCAGTAGCCGGAATAGGAAAAGGGGGAAAGGAGGATAAATTTTAAAAAACTGTAAGTAGGAGTTGAAGGAAAAATAATGATGCATACAATCATCGTTATTGAAAATAACGAAAGTGACCTCTGCCACCAACGCATTCCTACCATCGGATCTCGATACAAATACCCACAGTAAACCCTACTAGAAAGTCTGAAAACCATTCGTACAGCAGAATACGGTAATAATAACTGGGCAGGCAGATCTCGTCCCCAATAACTTCACCTATTTTTGACGTGGATGTGTTGTTTATAAAAGATCCCCATTGGTCTCATTTCACAGATCTGTAAGAGACCTTTTTAAAAGTCTCTAAAAGACCTAGAAAAGATCATCGAGAGACTTTTTTTTTTACGCGGGATACTATACATCCATACAGTATAGTATAGGAATTTTTATTTTTGACAGAAGTTCCAATATATATATTACTCTGTTGCTATATGTGTTGATTGATCAATTCCTACAGATATTACGGTATTCTTAAAAAAAAATTCGAAATAATGGAGAATCACAATAATCCAATAAATAATTGATGTTTTGAAACCCTTCCTCATAAGAGCAAATTCAAAATAACCGCCTACATTTCTAATTTCAAACCGAGGTTTCGCATTGCAGTTAGTCAAGGTGATCATTTCAAGTTTATGGGAAAAGCCCCTTTTTGGCTCTGCCAAAGGCGTAGTTCTATGTATTTTGGGCTCAGGAGTCCAATGCCGTTCGCCCCGAGTAGCTAGGAAGTCCCTGGGATTTCATCCCTCCGATTTCAGCGATTTTCGGCTGGCTGATCACATTTTCGGCGACATCTCCAAAACTATAAGTAAGTTTCTAAAATCATTTTTTCGCTTCTTTTTTGATAATTTTATGGCTTTCAGATAAACTGTAAAAACCGTTCGAATAAGCATTTCAGAGACTTACTAATAGGCTGTATCGGTGGGAAATAAGCTCAGCTTTCGAATAGAACAAACCGCGAGGCGATAGGATAAGTAGTTTTTGAGATATCGTCAAAAGAGTGCCGATTTCAGTAAAAATCTGCTGAATGGAGAAGGATCCTATGAGTTTTTGGAATTTCAGTCCGTCGAGCCAGACAGCCGATTGGCTGGCTGGCTGGCCGACTGGGGATCCCCAAATCTTGTTTTGTTGACGATGAGTCCTGGGTAGTCCTTTTTGGGAGTTTTTGGCTATTTTGGCCCTTTTTGGGCTTTTTTTCGGTTTTTCGATTTTTCAGCACGTTATCGCTGTTTTTGGGTATGTTTGAAGGCTGAGGGGGTTCTAGTGGTTTCCACTTTTGTTTTTGGGTCCTTCTGTCATCATTTTCAGGATATTCTAAGCCGTTTAGCGACTTTTAGGGCCGATTTTTGAAATTCTTGGCACAAAACTGCCAATATCTTGAAAATTATTAGGCGTAGCTCCAAAATTCGAACGGATTTGGAAAGCTGAGGAAATTTTCAATCGATATAGCCTCTCAAATTTCAGTTTTAGTGCTTCTTTGGATTTTTTATTATTTGACCTCTGGGGCCCCCCGATTTCAAAGATTTTTGACTGCCTGAACACATTTTCGGCGATATCTCAAAAACTATTGATCCTATCGCCTCGGGGTTCGCTCCATTCGAAAGCTGAGCTCATTTTCCACCTATATAGTGCCCTGCCCAGTTTCCAAGATGATTTTTCCATCCCTTTTTTTTACAAATTTTCAATTTTTCAGAAAAACTGTAAAAACGGTTGGAAAAATCACTTCAGAAACTTGCCCATAACTTATATCAATGAGAAGTGAGCCGACTCTGACACAGAATCCGAATCTGATTGGAAATACAATTTTAAATTCTAATCTCCGGTAAAAAAACATATTCTTTTGTATTTATCTCTAAAATAAATTGTAAATTTTGGAACTTTTCTATTTAAAAAACCGATGAAATATAAAATAAAGAAATAAACCTGAATGGACACCCGAGAAATATGCATACGCGCGGACCGCGCGTTCAATTTTAGTAGTAATAAAAAAAAAATCCGCCGGTATATTTTCTATCGGGGTTGGGAGGTAGAGGAAGGGAGACAGGCGAGAGGGTAGTTCTACATTAATCAAATACGGACAGAGATTAATTGGTAACTAGCAAAAGCAAAATGAATTGGAATTACATTCATAAACTCTGAAATCAAGAATAACCTCGATTTTGTTTGATATAGAAATGATTGAAGTGATCAGTAATGAGAGTAGCGCGGTAGACAAGTAATTACGGCATAGGACTAGTGATGTTAGGGCCATGGGCTTGATACCTGGTTGGAGTAAATATTTTAAGTTAACGAGTTAAGAGTTGATAAGTAGGAGCTAATTAGTCGTAAAAATGCTTGCATGTATGTTATTTGTCATTTTTTTAAATCAATTTAAACTAATAAATAAAAGGCCAGGCTAACCATAGTTCAGTCCTCAGAGCCAAGCCCGGCCCCACGTTATCATTCTGGAGCTCAACCAGGTTTGGACCAGCCTTTCATACCAGGCTCGGGCCTGGACTTATCAAGGTTGGGCCGTCCTTCGCCCAAGCTTAGACCATTTGTTAATTCTTACCTGGGTAAGAGGGTTTATAAAATGCTCGGTTATTTTATGAATAGCTGGGAATCAGTTATAGTTCATTAAACACGTAAAAATAATTACATTTGATAAGTAAATTGATAGTACCAAGAAGTTAAAATAAGACCAGTTAGGACATAGTACTTAAATTGATATTCAGAGAAAACAAATTTCAGTAAAAA
This sequence comes from Psyttalia lounsburyi, assembly GCA_030522865.1. Classification (NCBI taxonomy): domain Eukaryota; kingdom Metazoa; phylum Arthropoda; class Insecta; order Hymenoptera; family Braconidae; genus Psyttalia; species Psyttalia lounsburyi. Next base: position 782 of record JAPYZN010007144.1, on the reverse strand, counting down.
AAGTTAGATAATTTTTGCCGAAAGTTAAGTAAGAACTATTGAGCACTCAAAAAAAACTGCATATCTAGATAACTTTTATAAAGTAGTCAATACATTTAACTGAGTGGTCAGGTAATTTGTGTGCAATTTTTGTCACCCAGATGACTTTTACTAAGCACTCAGCACACTTTACTGAGTGATACAGTAATGTTCTCCAAACGGCCAAAACACAACACGATCACCACATGGACCGGTAATTTCAACCAAACAGTTTTCTCCGTCTAATTGATTGTTTTCTCAATAATATATACAGCAAAAAATATCCCGTGTGAATCATTTAAGGCAATTGCACTCTATGTATGCGAATATTTAATACCCATCCCTCTTATGAACAATAGCAGGTAATTTCAAAACAATGGCGATCAAACTTTCAGCAAATTACCCTTGTAAAATCCTCACGTCATTGCGCCATTCGCCGAAGTTATGAGCTTCAACACATGAGCATCTACAAGATACTTCTAGCGCTCCATGTTATGGGTGGAAATAATTATTCTTTTTTACCAAAGGCAAAAGTAATTCAACAATCCCCGAAATGTACTGACATAATGAAATGTAGTGATTCAGTTTCTTGTAATTAATGATACCAGGTCTGTAGAATTACACTGAGAGAAAAAACTACATTTGACAAAGACAATTCACTTGATACAAAATAATATATTTCGTAACAAGTGAAAAAAAATGGTTTTTGGCGAGTGGGAGGTTTATATCACGAGCCGAAGGCGAGGGATATAATCCCACGAGTC